>QFEW01002316.1:0-10184 GCA_003316525.1 Termitomyces eurrhizus
GACTAATTACCTCCTGTAGACTGTTAGAATTCAATTGTTAGAATTCAATACTCTAATGATGTGACCTGACAGAAAGATAAGTCTCTAGTCCTCAGTCGGTGTATAATTGACTAAGAGCTACCTGACAGAAAGATAAGTCTCTAGTCTATCCGGTAGCGTATTAGTATGTGATTAGCTGAATAGTAACTGTCGAACTCACCCTCAGTCGGTGTATAATTGACTGAGGGTGTTGGTAGAGTAGTACTCGTATATATATGTATCGTTGATGACAATGGAAGGCCATATTGTGGCCAGTGTGATAAGTGTGAAGGGAGAAAGGACAGTGGATGACAATGGATGATGTCACTGGAGACAGACATGGATGTAGGGTCGATGGTGTCGTATTGCGGGTATCCAACATAGACATCTGTATTTCTCTACAGGTTGACATGGTTGATATGACGTATACGGTGCACCACCATTCATATCAGTTTACAAGTGTTGACTGATGTCTACCTGTTGAACATTAATCCTCGATGTCAGTCAGCTACCAGTCACATCTGCTGTGATGTATGTCGAGATCCTATACTTCAATAAGCATTCATGTAAATCATAGCAGTGCATGCCATCTTCGACTTACAGAGGTTTTGGAAATTCTTGTCTCACGTGCATGTGCAATTTGAGGATATTCAGAAATAAGAAAAAATTGTAAAATGTTCAAAAAATTTATCTATGCAGAATTACAGTCCATACAGGCCTCTAATATACTTATTTGATTCATAAAATGTCACTAGATGATGATTCTGACACTCCGCTATCTTTTCCAGACTCTCCAACCCCAATAGTTGATGATTTTGACATCTTCCAACCCATGGGCATGGATACAGTTCAAGAAGACCACCACAAGATTTCAAGCACAAAAATGGGTGCTTTTCAGCCTAGAAAACAATGTCCTATCATATAAAAAGGCAAGAAATAGAAGCTGAGAGTGACATGGACCCATCACTTTGTGGTCAGTCCTACTCAGACATGTTAAATTGTCAATTATTACTTACTTTCTATCCTAAATAGCTGCAGCTCAAGTCTAGTGAGTCCAAAATGAGATCTTAAAGTCAAAATTTGCAAACCAAAGTCATCTGGCTTGATCATGGGAGGCAGGCAAGTCAGCAGTAAAAATAAAAGACTGAAGTGTTGAATGCCTACTAGATGAGAAGCGTCTTCAGTGCATATGACTACAGTATTAATTTTTCTCTATGGTGCAGGTCGCTTAGAGACCACAACTTTGTTAAAAATCAGACCTAAGAACAATGTAAGATTATTCCCTCAGTCCGATGTAATTGACTGGATTGACTGTACCTAAGAACAATGTAAGATTATTCTACTGTCACGACCCCTCCCCTCCGGGCCCACCCCGGGACACCCCCGGAACACCCTCCGGGACCCTCCCTCCGACCCCACAGGACACGCCCCGCCATCACGACCGCCGACACCGCCATCACGCGCATCAAGGACCGCCATCAGCCGCCCCCAGCCCCGATCAACGATCGGATCACGCGACTTGCTCCGGACACCGCGCATCACGCATCACGGCCCTATCCGCGCCAATTGATCGCGCGCCCCACACGCGCGATCCCGGTATACAGCCCCTGCCGCTATTCAATGACCCCCGGAACCCATCCCAGACATCCCGGAACCCCGAGACCCGGCCCCGTAGTACTTATAGTGTAGCTCCTTGTTGTATTCGCTAGTCTTGATATTGCATAACTGTTACTTGGATATTGCGTGCCCTCTGTTTGACTGGTACGCCTCGTTTGGTACGCTTCGACTGGCACGCCTTAGTATTCGCGTGCTATAAGTTTGGTACGCACTTCGCGACTCTTAAGTTACTAACTTGGTCTCGTCTTAGAACCTCCGGTTCATGACTCGACCCCCTCTAGCCCCCAACCACTCTCATCCACAACCCCCGGACTCTAGTCCCCTCTCCCGGGATTACCCCTGTCCTCGTCTTGAACCCCGGAGTCCTAGCCCCGGAGTTCCAGACACCCGAGTATCCGTAGATCAAGTCCGCATCGTAAGGGCGTCGCTTTCCCGGAAAGCCCCCGATTCAGCGGAACCTGACACGTGATACAAAAAGACGATCACGGTCGCAAACAATGTCGGCCAGCAGGCCGTTTTTGCAATACCAATGTTCAAAAAACAGTTCAGCCAACTGTGGGGCCGTGAGGTCTGTACGAGTGGGAACAATGCGTATATTGGAGTGCAAGCGATCTGTAATAGTCAATATGCAATTGTAACCTTCGTCCTCTGGCAAAGGGCTGACAAAGTCCATGGCCACTGATTCTCCACGACCGTCAGGTATCGGTAGTGGATGCAGGGGCCCCATGGGTTTAGTTGTCGAAGACTTGTACCGCTGACATTCCGGGCATGCCGGAATGTATCCATGTTCAAGGTCTCGCCGCATGTGCGGCCAATAATATGCCCAACGTAAGGCCTCATACGCCTTTGCAAAGCCAAAATGACCCAATGAATCATGAGCCCATCGAAAGATACGCTCATGAATGTTGCCCACCCGCGGAATCAAAAGACGTGACCCACAGAACCACAGTCCATCACAGTTGATCAGAGAATTCATTCCTCTAGCTGCCAAGGTCAGCTTCTGACACCATGGGTCCATCTTATAACCCTCCTTTAATTGATTCACAAAACTTTCATCCATTGATATCGACAAATGAGGGGTTGTCACACAGACTGCGACACGATCACTGGCCGCATGTGCCAGTACAAATGCCGCCTCAAACAGTGAGTCTTTCGAAAAAGGAAAAACAGCGCCAATCGTCTGTGAAATCAGATCATCGTCACTCATTGTTTCCAGCAATGTACGAGATGCTTCAATTGCCTGTCCCGAGTCCGGCAAGTCATACGGAAGTCGAGACAGTGCGTCAGCCACCGAATTGTCCTCCCCCTTCACATACACCATCTTGCAATCAAATTGCGATAAAAACTCCATCCAACGGGCCTGTCGACGTGAAAGATCGTGTTGGCGCTCAAAATTTAGTAATGTCTTATGATCTGTAAAGACGACGAATTTAGTGCCGAATAAATTGGCATGCCACTTCTTCAAAGCATGAACAATCGCCAGAAGTTCCTTCTCATGTACGGGATAGTTGAGTTCCGCTCCTTTAAAGGTTTGGCTTTCAAAAGCCACCAGCCATGCCGTCTCTCACGACTGCCCAAATGACAACACGCCTCCTGACCGGAAGTCGCTGGCGTCCATCGTAACAAATATAATTTTCAATGTGTCTTTATGATCGATCGTCGTTAGACAATCCCGACCAACAACTAACGTTTTTACCGCCTCGAAAGCTGACTGATGTTTCTTTGTTCAAACCAGGAACTCCATTTCACTCTCTTGAGTGGTCAACGCATGCAGTATCCTGGTATGCTCTGCCAGATTCGGCAAAAACACCGCTATGTATCTAACAAGCCCCAGAAACGCTCGAACTTCTTTAGCGGATGTAGGTGTAGGCCATGCCAGAATACGATCCACTTTCTTGTAGTCTGCTTCTATACCATTGGCTGATATACGGTGCCCTAAAAAGTCAATACTCGTCTGATATAGGTGTGACTTCTTCATGTTTACAAACATGTGAGCTGCTCTCAACACTTCTAATATCTTCCGGACATTCTCATGATGCTCTTCAATATTTTCTGACCATATGACAATATCATCAAGATACACATGACAAATCACTCCGATATATTCTCGCAATGCTGCTGCTACCCTCTGCTGCTGAATTGCTGGGGCATTTCGTAACCCCATTGGCATTACCAGCCATTTGTATAGTCCATACGGTGTGGAAACAGCGGTAAGGTGCACATGTTCAGGGTGCATAGGGGTCTGAAAAAACGCATTCGTTAAGTCCAAGACGGCAAAGATCTTTCCCTTCGAGCAGTCATGTAAAATATCTTCAATTCGTGGGATTGGGTGATTGTCCAGAACAGTCGCAGCATTCAAATCCCTGTAATCGTTCACCCAGCGTGGCAGTGCTGTGGGATCCGACTTCGGAATCAAAAAAGCGGGCAACGCAAAAGAAGAGGATGAAGGACGAATACGGCCTGCGTCTAAGTGATCTTGTATCAACGTTTTCCAGGCCTCTCTATATTTACGAGGACATTGATATGACCGTGTTTTAATACAGTGATCCGCCTTTTTCAACCGTATTTCTGCAAGCACATCCCACGGCAAGTCTCGAACATTTACGACTGGCTCAAAAACATCTTTAAATCTCTTCTTCATCTTGACATCAAACTTAGACAATGTGTCCTCTGCTGCGAGCTGTTCAATTCGCTGCTGAATCGCAGCCACTACATTAACCTCCGATACGTTCTCAAAAAGACCCATCCGTTCCATTCGTTCTAATCGCATAGAACACACGAATTTTAATTCCTTTACAAGCTCTTTACGGTGTTGCAAAGTCTCCTTGAACTTTTTACGCATGGGGACAAAGACACGCAGAGAATGATTTTTCTCTACAACCGGATTTAGAAGGTTGTAATTACACAATTTGTCAATAACAGTGCGCTCAGCTACGTCGACTACAATATTATTTACTTTCAAAAAAGGCAGACCCAGTATTACAGGAGAACACAAATTAGACGCAATGATAGCGTGAACAGTCCGAGAAGTCCATGTCCGATCTAATGAAGTAACTGACAATTTGCAATATTCCGACAGTGTAGTAGCGATTCTTTCCTTGGAATTCGAAATCGCAACATCGACTGACAACGGTTCCTTGAGACGAAAACGGCGCAATCCTAAACGATTCACTAAACCTGCGTCAATTAAAACTATGTGAGATCCATTGTCCAATAACATTGAGACTTTAAGAGGGAAATCAACATTCGGGCCAGCAATCATGCCCGTCCATAGTAAATGGGGAACCACAAGCGGTATGTCACTCACATCTGAATCCGATTCAGAATCAGAATGCATTGATTCAATATGAGACACGGCAGCAGGCGATTGTGGTAAGACAGCAGCAACAGTCACAGAAGCCGGAACCGTAGTTCCCGGCGCCAGCGCGGCAACAGGCCTAGAAGCCTGAGCTCCAGCGGCTTTTGCAGCATCCACTCGCGCCTGTGTCAAAGGTTGATATTTCGTTGGGTCGGGGAATGGCTCTACACAATTGCTTGTTCGACACGGTACGAAGGGACAACGACAGCGGAAACAACCACCATTCTCATGCAAAAGACGTTTCTCCTCCTCCGTCAAAGGAGGAAGTCTCCCTTTACTGGTCGAAGAGCCACCTTGAGACGCCGATAGGTTCACCGTATTCGATTTATTCGCGGTTGTAAGCGGCCTCTTTGCCTGACGATAAACCTCGTCCGCTATTTTACGTGCCCGCTTTTCCGATTGGCGACAGGTCTCGTCAATCAGCCGAATACTGTTCAGCCACACATGAAAGTCGGTCGTGGCGTCCAGCTTGCGTTCGAAATAAATCACGGATAATGCTGAATCTAGTTTCGCCTCAATCTGAGTTCGCAATTTGTCGAGTTCGAAGTGAGAAGGAGTGCCGAGTAAGAGAGAATTCTGCTTCTGAATGTAAGACACAAAGTCCCAAAACGTTTGCTTTCTATGGTTGAAGTTGGCGGACAGAATACGGATTCTAACTTTTAGTTCCCAGTCGTGCAGTAAATACTTCGATCAAATTTCCTTCATAAATGCATTGAATGACAGCTGGACAATCCGGTCTCGTTGACCTGAGACCCAATCACGCATCCGATGGTCCTTAATACCGACCAAAATACGACGAACTTGGTCCTCCTCCTCTATCTCTTTCATATCAAAAAAATCGCGGCAAGCAGTCTCGTAGTCTTTTGCAGTCTCAGGGCTAAGGTCACCCTCTGTCAAAATAGGCGGCTTTGTATAACGGTCTTCTACGATGGCTTGTTTAGGCCCGGCAGTTTTGGTATTACTGTTCATTTTGCGACTAACAGGAGACGGTGAGGAAGAACTATCTGATGAAATTTTACGCTTTCGTCGAGTACGAATTTGCACGGGAAGAGGGGCCGTTACAACTCTCGATGCGTCTATATTCAAAGAGGCGTCCATGATGGAGGGAATCGATGTCAACGGTGACGACACCTTGGCTTGCTTACGCGTGATACTACGCATCGTCAGAGGAACAGAAACCGAGGGTGTTCGAGGCAGTTTGATCTAAGCAGATGACGTGGCACCCCCCAAAAGGCAATGCGCACAATATATGCGTACAAAAAAAACAGCGGTCACTCCAGTAAGAATCTAGAGAACTCTCCAAAGCAAGGCGTAACTGGACAAGGCTCCACGTCTCGCCCGGTGTCGACCTCACGTTTGACCGAAGCGCCACTCGCAAGGTTGATATCGTTAAAAAAGTGTAGAACGTCTAGTCCTCACTAAAGCCAACACACACCACCAAACGATAGAACCCCGCTATATTGTCCTAGCGGTAAGCACGTATGTACATTAGGTAGAGAAAACGAGATAATGAGTGTAACAGAAAAAGAAGATAAGATCCGCCCCGCTTGCTCTAACGTGGATGTAAATGTCAATCGCTGTAAACTAGTGTAAATAATAGGTGGTCGTAATCCTGGGATTACATCATCATTTCTTACCAACCCAAGACCTTTAGCATACATTGCTTATGTTCTACACAGTTGCTAGGTTGTCAGGTTGCCATGATTGCCTAGAAAGTCTATCCAATTTATAGGAGAAACCTTTAATGTGGACAAGCTCAAAATAAAATATAAAAATAGATATTACCCAATAGTTTATACTAGCAAACAGCTAAATGTCAGAATTCTGGAGCATATTTTTAATGTATCTGCTATAAACCTCCACAATAAAGTTGTGCATGTGTAAGGGCGACCTCTAGAGGCTGTGGCTTAGTCACACAGCTGGCAGAGGGAGATCCAAAGTGTATTAGAGTATGTGCTGACAATATCATAATAACTACTCACCTGGCAGAGGGAGATCCAAAAAGAACAAGTCTAGGGATTCTCTATGCCAGGTTGGATGCTTCTGGGGCCTCTAAAGCATCGGAAACAACTGTACAGTACAACAAAACCTTAAAAACTCAAAAATTGCCTACACAAACAATTGCACAAATAAGGGGCAAACTCTGGCAAACTCTGGCTTATATAAGCAGTCTGGAAGTGGTGCTGAGGGGCCCACACTTGTCTGAATGATAGCTAAAGAACCAGACCACCTCAAAGGTTGAGAATAGTACTAACAGATAGTGTTGAGAGAATAGAAACAGCAAAATGAGAGAATGATAGAAGAAATAAGAAAATGAATGAAAGGAAAGTGAAGGAATAAGGAGTGAAAGAAGGAAGAAATGAGGAGTCCCCTGACAGCATGCCAATGAAATACATGTTTAGCAACTGAAAGGCATTGAAAAGATTATATAATTTCAACTTGGGCTGACTATAGCATGATTTTCAGTTATTAAGCATGATTGATCCAAAGCAGTTTTAGTGTTGCTGCTTCTAATTGTCACTAAGGCATTGGCAAAGAAAGTAGCCAACTGCAATGGAAGAGGTGTCAACTGCTAAGATAATAGGGTAGATGGAGGTGTAGTCTGTAAGGGCGACCTCTAGAGGCTGTGGCTCAGTCACACAGCTGGCAGAGGGAGATCCAAAGTGTATTAGAATATATACTGACAATATCAAGGTAGCTACTCACCTGGCAGAGGGAGATCCAAAGAGAACAAGTCTAGGGATTCTCTATGCCAGGTTGGATGCTTCTGGGGCCTCTGAAGCATGGGAAACAACTATATAGTACAACAAAACCTTAAAAACTCGAAAATTGCCTACACAAACACTTGTACAAATAAGGGGCAAACTCTGGCAAACTCTGGCTTATATAAGTGGTCTGGAAGTGGTGCTGAGTGGGCCCACACTTGTCTGAATGGTGGCTAAAGAACCAGAGCATCTCAAGGGCTGAGAGTGGTACTGACAGATAGTGTTGAAAGAATAGAAACAGTAAAATGAAATAATGTCAGAAGAAATAAGAGAATGAATGGAAGGAGAGTGAAGAGATAAGGAGTGAGAAAAGGAAGAAATGAGGAGCCCCCTGACATAGTCAATTGGAACCAGGAACTTAGTGTCTTTTAAGGCTTTAACAAGGACCTACTTTGATCTTGAACTACTATCTGCACATCATGAGAATTTGAGTTTTTCAGGCTCAAAGAAATACAAGTCAGAGGTGCAAGAGATTAGATGTAGAATACTTGTGCCAAACACAGTACTCATAATGCTAACACTCATAACATTAATACAAGAAGTGGAATGTTGACAATTAGTGGCAGCACCACAGCAAGAGGTGAAGGACAGACCACCCAGAAGATGTTGATCACCATGCAGGAAGTAATGATACAGAGCAATGCCAACAAGGAACAGGTTCCAAGAGTGCAAATAGCAGAAGATGTCAGGGCATAGCTACACAAAAAAGGATTCATGGAAGCCAAAGACTCCATTGACATCAATATGCTCAGAATGACACTGCACACAATGCTGGCAAGAAAAGACATATTGAGTTTTCCTGCCTTATTTGTGCAACTATTTGTTTAGGCAATTTTCAAGTTTTTTAAAGTTTTGTTGTCCTGTACAGTTGTTTCCCATGTTTCAGAGGCCCCAGAAGCATCAATCCTAGCATAGAAAATCTCGAAACTTGTTTTTTTAGATCTCTCTCTGCCAGGTAAGTAGTTATTATGATATTGTTAGTATATACTCTAATATACTTTGGATCTCTCTTTGCCAGCTGTGTGACTGAGCCATAGCCTTCAGAGGTCACGCTTACAATTGCAAGCTGATTTACAGATTGCACAGTTACATCAGGTTGGTGGCAGTGGCACCTCAGATGGGAATAAGGTGATTAATAGCATCAAGAATGGAAGTGATTCCACTTTAAAAGATACTGACCATGTTCACTAGTGCTGTAGTAGTCATGGGTCAGAGTCAGACAACATAAGTATGTGATAAAATCTGCTGTAATACATGTGCAAGTGAAAACTCTGTACAATCAACTGATTATACACCTTTGAACAGCATGTGCAGGAAGCAAGTTGAAGTCTTCATTGGCCACAAGTTGATGTGCATTTATGCCAATAAACTAGAGAGCAGTTGTGAAATACCCAGGCTCAATAGAGTGACTACTACTTATTGCACTGGTGTAGGATGAGCTGGTCTACTTAAAAACACAGGCCAAACTATTCAAATCTGGAGGGTGCTTTGAAGCAGCCTTTTTGTACCTACTGACTAGAGTTCCTTGTTATGTACTGACTACCATTAGTGGCACCAGGAAGTGGTGATGAAAGTGATAAATAAAATGCACTTAGGCCTGATGGGTTACATTATTAGTGTGGAGGGTGAGTAAGAAAATGAAAAGATAAAGCATTGTGTTGAGTGTGGTGGCAGGGGAAACAGCAAGGATAATGCTAGCTATAGTGAGCTAGAGACTTTGGCTAAGTGTGGATTCATTGCAATGTTAAGATCTGACTTAAATAATCAAATAAGAAAAACTAATGGCAACAAAGTTAGAGTTAGCTACCGAATACAACAGGTTTTTATACTCTACTTTCTAATAATTATATGCTAGGGTCCATCATCTTTGTGATAATTAAAGGAGCTTGAAATGTGATAATGGTAAGACATAAGTTATAGGGGCATAAAAGGAGGAAACATCAACACTCATATAGGGGGGTCAGAATAGGGAAACATATTGTGAAACACGTAAAAAAATAACTAAATAAATGAAATAAATATATCAATTATGTCTGATCATGACACAAGGCCACCAGCAAGCCACAGGCTTCCTTTGTCCAAAGGACACATATATATCTTGAACATTAGCTACAACACCCTCACTTTTGCTCACGCATTCTGAGGGTACCTTACCATTAGATATTTATATACATAGCAATACTAACGCACTTGTACCTAGACTTTGTACTAACTATGTATTTGTCTAGGTGTTGATCATACCTTCAACTTGCTGCTGTCTGTCATAGTTCCAACACAGGCCTCAATTGCCTATATAAGTATTGATTATGGTGTTTTCAATAGCTGTTGTATTCATTGAACAAAAGGATTTTTTTTCCAGTAAAAAGCTGGCAAAGAAACAGATGACAGGTTTCTATGATTATTGATTTTTCCATTAGAAACATCTT
>QFEW01002335.1:0-13435 GCA_003316525.1 Termitomyces eurrhizus
CGTGCTCATCGGCTCGGTAGTGGCCATTGCGGTCGTGAGACTCCCGGACGCAGGTATAGCTTCCTCGGGAGTTTGAAGGCGCCAATCAGCATTAAAGCTGAACGAAATCAGTTTTGGACAGAGGTCGAGGATCGCAGGAACGTCCAGGGTAGGTATACAGTTGAGGTCGAGGAATGTGAGCCCCTCGCCGTGCGCAGCGAGGAACGAGACGATGTCGGGCTGATCATGGCGGTGGTTGATGGAATCGAACGATACGCATTGCAAAGACGGGAACGTCCACCCTGTAGCCTCTTCGACGAACTGCCCAAAAAGCCCGCGGAGAGATAGTTGTTGGAGATGTGGGAGGGAGATTTGGAGATCTGAAGCGGACCCTAATGGAATCCCTTCTTGATCATCATCGGACTTTGACTCGAAGTCGATGTGGGCGCAGATGACGGAGGGTAGGGAGTCTAGTGCCCAGATTACCTTGGGTAGAAGGTCACACGAAACGTGCCAGTGGACCGTACGGAGTGATTTCAATGCGTACGTGGCCAGAGTGTCTGCAACTGGGCCAAAAGTTTCACCCATTGGCACGTCGACGATGAAGATTTCGAGGTTGGGACAATGAGTAATGATTGAGTTCAGGGCTTCGTCGAGACCTTGCATCGTGATGTTGCGTGTATGACGGCATACGTGAATTCTTTTCGTCCACCATCCTAACGATGAGGATATTGTGGTCGCTGTTGAGGACGACGAAGCTAGTGTCGTGCATAGCGAAAGAAGGTTCTTTGGCTCATTAAAGAACAGGCATCGAAACAGCAGTTCTGCACCGATGCGATGCCAGGATTTGCACGTTGATATGATCGCCTGGGAAGATGAGAATAATCAGTCCTGAGTCAGTAGTTCTACATAAAAAAACATCATGGAATATCGAATATGGCACTGGTTCCTCGATTGAGCTCTTCGACAAACAACAAAGAGCAAGGTTGAAGGACACTCTTGATAAAGTAATTACTCACCTTCTTCGTGGCGTAGCTCCTTCGCTGTATGAAGTTCAAAGTGTCAGAAGGCCGCCTTAATGCCCATTTACTGGTGAGGCCTTTGACCCAGGTTGATTCCGACATCATTGTCGGCAGGCCATACTGGAAGATTATGTCCTCGTCAGCAGCAATATCAAATATTTGAGCCCAAATTTCAGAGGGAAGGTCCATTGTATGCGTTATTGCAAGGCCCTGAAGGTTGTTTGTCGAAATGATAAGTCGTCCATGGAACAACAAACCGTTCAGTATGTCACGACAGGTGACAGGTCACCATGTGATGAAACGTGTAAAATCACGTGTAGTAGTCACTCCCGACACGTGAGTAGAGACGCGGCTAACCCTGAGTGCTCACGCGTCACGTTCCAACAGCATTAAGTGGTGGACCCAAGCAGAGCCTGTACAGTATCTGCCTTAACTAGTTATCCCAATAATAGTCCGAATAAGGATCGAGCTTCTATAACGATCTAACACCTCGGTGTATTCAGCGCTCAATTAAGATTCTGTTCATTGGAGCTATTGAGACACCTATCGTTGATTTTCTGGTCACCGGACTGAGAGAGAAGATTTCTCGAATTGGCGTGTGGCACGTGAAAAAAAGACCGGAGATCGGAGAAGTGACTGGGGCTTGACGGTAAAGATGGTTTTAACTGTAAATCTGTGAGAACGACTTTTCGAGAATAGCAGTAGAAATTTCGAAGCATTATTTGCAATTGTGGGTCCCCTGAGATGTTAAAGTTTTACAATGGATAGCTGCTGAAAGTAAGCACAGAAACTGGCTACTATATGATCATAGTTATTTGCAATTCTGGTGTGGCTGATTATATCATGTATACAGAGCAGAGTTTGACTGTCAAGGAGAAACCTTGGCGAGGGTCTGCTAAGCAGATCTTGTGTCATCAACAGATGAAATCTCTTTGACGGTTGTTGATCTACCTCATGGACACGCGTGAGAGTGGCAACACCGTTTTCAAAAGTAAGTCCGCCAGTCGCGGTCACAATCTTCCTTATATGGATAAGAAAAATATACGGCTGATGTCTTGATAATCGGTGCGCTACCGGTGCGCACAAATTGACAGGCTGACCCTGGATGACTGTGCAGTCACGTATGAATGCTCAATAATCCTTGAGCATATCGAAGTGGATTATCAAAGAAGGATTAGTACATAATTTCCGTTGCTGACGAATCTCTTAAGCTATCAAGGGCCCGGGTCAGGTCGGGTCTTTCTTTGCCCGAAAAAGACTTGCATTCGAATCAAAGACATCAGAAGTTGATGGATGAATGTCGCGTATCTTCGGATTTGTACTGTTTTGTAGTATTTTGTCCCACGATGACCCACGCGTTCCTGGAAAAAAGTATAATGCACGGTGCTGTAAGCAGATTATAAAGGGACTCGCGAGGTGATTTCCCGAGTGCTGGGTCTAAATTAAGCCATGTGTTTCCCAAACAAGCGCCAAAAGGATAACTTCACCGACAATGTCAGTCAAAACAAACCAACTACAAAAGCAGGGACCATTCCTGCATCCACTTCACAATCAGCCCCAGCTCCTCCACCAGCTGCCGCTTCTACTGTTCCCGTCCTTCCACCAGTGACTCCTTACGAGACCGAAGCAATACCAATGTCTGCCAGGGTTGCCATTGTTATCTACACCACCTATGGACACATCGCAAAGCGTAAGCGTCGTTCTACGCATCTCCAACGATGACTTACGATGTTTTGCAGTCGCTGAAGCCGTGAAGCAAGGTGTCATCGCAGGCGGTGGATCTGCCGATATCTTCCAGTACGTGAAAATTTCCTGATCGTCGTGGTTATCGTCGCTCATCGACGGGACAGGGTTCCCGAGACGCTCTCACCTGAGATTCTGACCAAGATGCATGCACCTGCCAAGCCCAATTACCCCGTCATGACCCTTGACGAACTAGTCAAGTACGATGCCTACCTGTTTGGTGTCCCTACCCGTTACGGTACCATGCCCGCTCAGTGGAAGGCATGTATATTATGCTAGTCCACAAACCCTTGCTTTCCTAATATCCCACGTTCAATCAGGCCTTCTGGGACAGCACTGGTGGCCTCTGGGCAACTGGTGCTCTCTGGGGTAAATACGCCTCGATCTTCACCTCCACCGCTGGCCCTGGTGGAGGACAAGAGACCACTGCCTTGAACACCATGTCGACTTTCACGCATCATGGAATTATCCATGTTCCCCTCGGTTACGCCCGTTCCTTTGCGGAGCTCAGCAACGTCGATGAGGTTCATGGTGGTACGTTGAACAGTCAATGCTGTACTGAGACATTTATGTTTATCATCATTTATTTCAGGATCGCCCTGGGGTGCTGGAACCTTTGCCAAGAGCGACGGCTCTCGTAGTCCCTCAGAGCTCGAGTTGAAGATTGCTACTATTCATGGCAAGGCCTTCTGGGAGATCGTCTCTAAAGTTAAATTCTGAGCTTGTATGATACACGGACTTAACTCGAGTAGGGACTTGACTTGAGTAGAGAAATAAAATATCATCTAGAAACACTGATTTCCAGAATTGTATACAAATAAAATTTATCGAGGATTTAGGATTGAGTGCTTGTGTAATAATCCTGTTCCAATTGAGGACGAAAGACTTAGATCTCATTCTTCGATGCATTTAGACATATACGTATTCGTGTGTGGATGCAGTTGCTTAACAGTATCTTACACTGATTCTTTGAATCATTCATACGTTGGTTGGACCAGAGTAAATCGAATATTGATATATAAAGCACTGGAGTGATCGATATCAAGACTCGACGGCAACGGCGGAATGTCGAAGACATGAACGTAAATTTTTGAATGTATAGTAAGTGGACACATGAATAATCCGTCTGCCGTCACAAAGCGAGAAAGTATCTTGCGACGTGTGACTTCGTCAACGGAATGGACGACAGATTAGAGATACATGTCTTCTTCGGTGTCGTCGGTGCTGAGGTGACTGAACGCCAACAGAAGACCTGGGTAGATCCATCAGAACTGCTCGAAGTCTGACTGCTCGAAGTTTGGCCGCTCGGCATAGATCGAAGGCTGATCTCAAATCCAACTTGATTCATCTTCTCTACATCTTCTTTACATCTTCTTATCCTTTCCTCTATTGTAATCAATTAACCTGTCATATCGTCATCGAGGTGACCTGCTGTTCAACCATGATGTGTAGCTCGGTGTCTACTCGGGTCTGTGTGTCGTTCCCGCGATCCACGAAAGGCTCTCCTTGACCTGCCTGTTTCAGCGAAAGGAATAGTCTGTTGACCATCACCGATATGAAGCTATATAGATTAGAACTCGGCCCCGTTTCTAAAAATCATTGTTGGTATCCTTACATTGTATCTGGTCTAAATGACGAGATAATGCCGTATTTGAGCTTTGTCAGTAGAAAGATGAAGAGGGCGTACATTGCATTGATGAGTTTCAATGATTTCTAGGGTATTTGAATCAGTTCATAAGAAAGTGTTATCAATCAAGGAGTCTACTCGAGTCCATTCGCCAAACAGAAGCCAGATAAGGGTAGAGGAGAAAATGGCCACGAAGTAGAGGACCCCATCACGCTGTATAACCCGTAACCATGGTTGGGCATCAAATTGTTGAGCAGCGGTGAAAGTAGTGATCAATGTCGTTATAAAAATCAAAGCATGGAAACTCAGAGCCAGAGCTAAGTAACCGGTGCAATACGCCATGCTGTATCGGCAATCCGATGATCAGGTTTCTGTTTTGTTTACAACGAGAACAAAACGATATTTACTCACTTAAAAGAGGTAATGGCAGGGTCGTATATGCATACTGTGCTCAGTACTATCTTAAGACTTATCTGAAACATGTTGGTGATGAGACTTCTTACCTTGGAATTCATTACCATCAAGGTTAGGTATATCTAGAGGTGGCACGCCAGCTGAGAAAGTCTCAACAAACGCTGGAACTGAAAAAAGCTAGGTGACGCACTGCCTCCGCGAGATATGATATAAAAGGCAAGCCCCAGTTGCGCCAAGAGGTGGAAGATGAAGATGAGGGCCAAATATCTGTTTCTATTGGACAGGACATAGACTCTACAGAGAGTTAATCAGAATTATTGATACACATTTCCAACGAATCAGATTGACGAACCTCAACGCAAGGAATATTTCAGAAATTGTGAATATTAGGACAGTGAAAACGAACTGAAAGATAGCGAATCGATTGCATCTTGATAATATCGTCGTAAGGCACGAAAATGGAACAGATTTTAAGAAAAAACCTACTCCTTGGTTTCATCAGATTGACTCGTTCAAGGAGTGCAACATCGCTTACTGAGGCCGTCCACGATATCAAAAAGTAAGCTATCAACTCTAACATCAATCACTTTCCATGTGCTTGTCAGCGCTTGACGCACAGGTAATAATGACGGTAGAAAAAATGAGACTAATATATCGATTCTATTCACATAAATGCGTGAGATGATAGCTATGTTTAGAACATTGACTCACCGAGAAAAACAGAAAAGAAGCTTTTTGACAAGATCAGACAGGAACCCTGCGCGCGCGCTGACTTGTGAACAGAACGTACCCAAAGTCTTCCTCCTCTTCCAAGCAAATTCAATCTAGTATTCATGTCAACCTTAGAAGGTCATTCATTGCTGGACCTCTTGGAAGCTTGCCTCTGCGGGAAGCGTCAAGAAATAATCATACACCAGAAGTGCATAAGCAGCGGAAAAGTACAACTATGAGGGTAACGTGTGGGCCAAGGACCTCAAAGAGCTATGTAAGAGACATACCTTGAAGGCGAGGCTACTCGCATTCTTATCTATGAGAGTGTCAATTCAAGCAATTATTTGGTGCGTACATATCAGATGCAAGCTGTTGGTCTTGAGCTGAGATGGCCATGGCTTTGGTACGTCGTAAGAAAACCAGATAAAGACAAGAGGGGGAGAAACACAGCACTAGCAGCTATTCTAGAAAATAGTAGTGTTTTTATTCAAACCCCATCAATTACGATTTCGTCACCACACCACTGTATCAGACTCAGTCAAGTCAAGGATACGACTGATTGCTGAAATGAGATGGATTGAGAAATCAATCGATTCGGTTTCATCAATATCAATTTTTCCTCAAAGAATTGGACACTTCTTGTTTCTTGTTAGAGTGTTAATTTGTGCTGCCGAAATTACTGTGAGGGGTTCGGCTTCTCTTCACAAAAATAGAACCTCCTGCGATTTCAGATTTACGGCTTGATAGGAGTCAAGGAGGAGTCAGGTGCGCAATATGTCATATCGGGTTGGATAGGTAGGCCGAGGCCTTGACGCCTTAATTTTTTGGAGGGGTGCTATATATCCCAAAAGGAAATTGTTTGTCAAAAGCCTGTGCAACAAAGTGATTTCAGGGGTTGACTTTCCACTTTCCGCCGTATCTGGCTGATAGAGTAGTACACGCAACTAGTCAGAAAGAACAAACTTAGAGTGTTTTCGGACATGTCGAAGGTGACCTCACCTAGTAAGAAAGAACATACTAGGTAAATGTTGTATAATGAATATACATATGTAGATTTTCTCACTTCCGAGTGTTTTTGGACACATAAGTATGTAACTAACAAAGTATATGTGAGACAGATAATAACAGGTAAGGAATGTGGGAATGGCAACAGACTACTTGCTGGGAAACTAAGGGTAAGGTTCAATAAAAAGAACAAAAAGAATGTTACCAAAAGGTGTTAAAATCCAAGTCCTAGATTACGAGACAAGGTGTGACCAACACCTAGATAACTTGTATGAGTATAATAATCTAGGTACATGTAACCGTTAGTATGAATGTGCATAAACTATTTGTATGAGTGACGCACCCCCAGAGACGTATAAACGAGACTGGGGGTACGTGTGCGTTGCGTACGTGTATAAGTAGATATCCAGACAAAGCAGTAGTGGCCAAACAGCGTCCCTGACCATTGTGTGCGTGGTATCACTCTGACTCTTCACATCGTCACATCTATGACACGCCAACAAAAGGGGGGTAAGAAAGATCAGATATCAAAAAGGTATATGTTTGGAATTACTTGGCTTGTAAGTGGAGACAGTCATTCTAACACTGGCTGCCAAAAATTTATGATGGCAGTAAGTTATTCTTTTTATATTTACATCAGTGCATCAGTCCTGCTAATACTTACCAATCTTCAAATAGATGAGTCAACTCTGGTTGTGGACACCAATAACTATGTACTGTGTCCATACTGCAATACACACATTAATGTCAGAAAGGTTAGTCTTGCAAATTGGTAAAAAATGCACAAAGACAGTAATAAATGTGCTGAAATGTGTTGAGAAGTCTCAAAGGCGGCAAGTTCTTTTGCACCAAAAGCCTCTCATGTTAAACCGATAGAATCTGCACCACTCATACAGTAAACCATAATTCACTCAGATCTTCCCAATAAACCCTTTTGCATCCATATCTGCATGCCATAAAGATCCTACATGCACTCCAGGAAGGATCAAAGCACATCAGCATATCATCTGGATTACTATCTTCAGCATTTTGTACCACTATATATGACTATCTTGCCCATTAATCATCACACACACATGCAAAAGTGGAGCTCCCAGACCATGAGAATCATTTTCCTTGCTTCAAACCTGTTTGATCACCAACTTTAATAATAGATTTGATCAAAAAGACCCAGGATATGTGTAGGACAAAAGTGGAAAACAAAGAACTTGATGTTTCTATTGGCAGAGTGTGTATGCAGCATTGAAGTGTTTGAGATTGAAAGGGGTGAAGCAATTCAGTGCAAACATAATTTATGCAAAGATACAATAAGATATATCATCTTTTCTAAAAATGGACTCACTTGCTTGATAAAATTGCACATGCAACTAGTAAAACAAATAGAACTAGATAATTTGTAAGTATATATATTAAATATTAGTTAAGTAAAAAGAATAACTCACTTCAGAGAATATTTGAATATGTCTAAAGTGCAGTTATACACAGCAGATATAAAACATATATTGTATAGGTAAAAATGGACTCACTTGCTTGATAAAATTGCACATGCAACTAGTAAAACAAATAGAACTAGATAATTTGTAAGTATATATATTAAATATTAGTTAAGTAAAAAGAATAACTCACCTCAGAGTATATTTGAATATGTCTAAAGTGCAGTTATACATAGCAGATATAAAACATATATTGTATAGGTAAAAATAGTAAGGAATAACTATAGATAAGATTAATAAAGAGAATAAAAGAAAAATGTATCAAAAAAAGAAAGGCAGAAAATGTAGTAAAGAGTATGTTCAGGATTTGAATCTGGCTTGCAGTGAATAGTTTGCTAAAAGTTGTTTCAACATTGTTTGGTATATCATATATCATCTATATTGTCTTGGCCTAGAGCAGAGAATGAACAGGTGAGTATATAGAGCATGTAAAAGTAACATATTAAATGAATACATAGAGCTCATCTTCAGGTGATGAGATTTAGTAATTGTCTTTCTAATATTATTATTATACAGCTTGCCATATTCTGAAAATGTAAACATGAGATCACAATGTAAAATGCAGAAAAGTAGCAATAAGTTGATTCAAATTTAATATCAGCCAATGCACTACCAATACCAAGAAGACCACACATGTAAAACTGGCCTTTTGGAACTTGCAGAAGCACAAAGTGACTTAATAACAATCACAAAAATAGACTATAGAAGATTTTCAAAAAAAGTCATTTTTAAAGATTCAAAACATAAAATAAAATAAATAGCTTAATGAGCTCAACTATATCCAGTGAATGTTTCTATTTGATTTTTTGCTTTGTAATTTAAAAAGCATGTTTGAGATTGTAACACATTGTTATGGAGCCTTTTATACACTGAACTATAAACAGAACCTGTCTATTAGGTCTGGCTGTGATATATGGGAAAAAGCTATTGAGATTATTAATTGTAACCTCTTGAATATACTTTAAGGTGCAAATATATATAAATAATAAGTAAATAATAAGTAAAGTCTGGTGTAACAACCTTTCTTATTACATATTCTTCTTATAAGACCATTATAGTCTCATAAGAATAAGGTAGCATATAAAATTATTAAAGTAGAGAAGACTACAGTGGCTCAAAAAACTGTCCCAATGTTTCATACTTTTTGAAAGATGGCATTGGCATGAAGGATGAGAAGTACCTAAAATCCTAATTAAATCATGTAAAATACTATGGTATCATGGCTACAAAATGAATTTAGGTTTATGTAATCAAGATCAAAACTGATGGAGCAATAGCCATTTTAAAATATTCACTCATTGGGACAGTTTTTTGAGCATCTCTAATTTTAGTATCTAGTACTTTGTATGTCCTCCATTTGCCTTGATAACTGCTTGAATCCTTCTAGACATGCTTTCTATTAGTCTTTGGCATACCTCTGGTGGTATTTCATTCCACTCCTTTGCAACCCTCTCCCATAATTCATGCACACCATAAGAAGGTGTTTCATACTGCCTAAGTTGCTCCTTGAGGTACTCCCAGAGATGTTCAATAGGATTGGGATCAGGGGATTGGGCTGGCCACCAAAGGACATCAAAGTTGTTGTCCTCAAACCACTTGTCAGCCCTCTTGGAGTTGTGCTTGAGGTCATTGTCCTGTTGAAAGTAGTGGGCACCCTTCTCCATCTCCAACTTCTCAAAGCTCTCCTTTGCTCCATCATCCAAAATTTCACAGTACTGCTCTGCATTCATGATCCCCACCACCTCCACAAGCTTTCCTACTTCATTCCAACCTATACAGCCCCATACCATGAGATTATTCCCTCCTCCATGCTTCATAGTAGGTGTAGTTGTTCAGTCTGAAATGCCTTCTCCTCATAGCTTCCACACATACTGCTTCCCATCTGACTGAATCTTGTTAATCTTTGTCTCATCTGTCCACAACACCCTTTTCCAGTCCTCTATAGTCCAGTTCTGATGCTCCTGAGCCTATTTAAGCCATAGTTGTTGATGTCTAGCTTTGAGCATAGGAACTTTTCTCTTGGTAGCAGACCGATACCCCTCCTCCTTCAACACATTCTGGACAGTCTGGGAAGAGACAGGGTTAGAAATGATGTTGTTGATAAAACTGGTGGCCTGGACAGCTGTATCAAGTCTCTCAGTTGAGATTTGTCAAACAATAGCCTGTTTATCACATGGAGTAAGCTTAGCAGGACAGCCTCCAGAATGGTTTTCCTTGTCCATCTCCAACTCTCTACCAATCCTCCCAATAGTAGACTTCCCTAGACCAGTTTGAGCTCCAATCTGATGCAGAGAATACCCTTGAGCAAGAAGAGAAGCAACAGCAGAGTGTTGTGTAGGAGGAATAGGTTTCATGATGGTGGTTGAAGGTCAAAATGTGGTTCAACCAGCTTGAACTACTTCCAAATATATCTAAACATGGTCACATGACTTTGTTTATATTCCCACATGCAACTTACTCTTTATTTCTGAGTAAAATAGGGATAAACATGAAAAATTAGAGATGCTCAAAAAACTGTCCCAATGAGTGAATATTTTAAAATGGCCATCACTCCATCAGTTTTGATTTCCATTACATAAATCTAGATTCATTTTGTAGCTACGATGCCATAGTATTTTACATGATTTAATTAGGATTTTAGGTACTTCTCATCCTTCATGCCAATGTCATCTTTCAAAAAGTATGAAACATTGGGACAGTTTTTTGAGCCACTGTAAATTTGATAAAAATACAAAGAAAGCAGGATATAGTGTTCTATCTATGACTTTATACTAAAGCATCTCTGTATGCTTCTACACTGGCTCAAAAAACTGCTCTAATATTTGGCCTTTTTAAAAAAATTCATATGGTGCACAACAATTACTTAAGCAAAAAAATCAAGAAAAATCACATGATGTACAACTGCATCCTGGCTTTATAATGATGTATAAATTATGTGATTTAAACAAGAACTTGCTGATTAAAAAATTAAACAAAATGTTCAATTATTGGGGCAGTTTTTTGACTTACTCAGCATCAAATCCAAGCAAAAACTGGCCTGAAAAAAGCACTGTAAGGAGGATCAGCAAAGAACTGAAGAGCAACAAAGAAAATCCTCCTGGAGATTGTCCTTCCAAGCTTACAGCACATGACAAACAGTGTAAAGACAACTTCTGGAGGCTATGGCTCAGCCACACAGCTGGCAGAGGGGTATCTAAAGTATATTAGAGTATATATTAACAATATTATAATAACTACTCACCTGGCAGAGGGAGATCCAAAAAAAACAAGTCTAAGGATTTCCTATGCCAGGATTGACACTTCTGAGGCCTCTGAAGCATGAGAAACAACTGTACAGGACAACAAAACTTTAAAAAAAACTTGAAAATTGACTAAACCAACAATTGCACAAACAAGGGACAAACTCTGGCAAACTCTAGCTTATGTAAGTGGCCTGTATGTAGTGTTGAAGAGCCACACTTGTCTGAATGACAGCTAAAGAACCAGAGCACTTCAAAGGCTAAAAGCAGTACTAATAGATAATGTTGAAAGAGTAGAAGCAGTAAGGTAAAAGAATGACAGAAGAAATAAGAAAATGAATGAAGAGACAATGAAAGAATAAGGAGTGAAAGAGGAAAGAAATAAGGAGTCCCTTGACAAACAGTCTATTATTTGTCAAATTACTACTAGAAAGCTGGATAATGCTGTTCAAGCTACACAGTTCATTAATTCTGTCATTGACAGTCAGAAATGCATTGAAGAAGGCAGGTTTTTGCTTAGCAACAAAGAAAAAAGTTTTCATGCTTAAGGCTGCTCATTGTACAAACTAGCTCAAATTTGCTCAATATCATGAAAACTGAACAGTAGAGAATTGAAAAAAAGTTTTGTAGAGTGACAAGACAAAAATTAATTAAATTGGTTCAGATGGGAAGGTAGATGTGTGGAAAATTGTAGGAAGACCACTATTTGACCACATTACTATGCCAATTGTTAAGCATGGAAGAGGAAACAATCTCATGATATGGGGCATGAGTTGGATTAGAGTAGAAAAGCTCATAGAAATTCAGGAGAAGATAGATACTGCATAGTATTGTAAGATTTTGGATGAGAGAGTGGTAGAAAGCTTTAAAAAGTTGGAAATGGAGAAGAAGAAATGATATTTTTAGCAAGACAATAATCAAAAATACACTTCTGGATAGGCAACAACCTGGTTTTCTAATAACAACATCATTGTGATATTCTGGCCTGCCCAATCCTCTGATCTCAATTCTATTGAACATCTTTGAATTTACATTAAGCACAAATTTTTAGAGTATGAGGTACCCCTTAAAGAAATGTATAAGTTGTAGAAGAGAATGGTCAAGGAGTGAAATAAATTACTATTAAAGGTATGTCAAAGCCTCAGAAGGAGCATGTTGAGAAGGATCAAAACAGTTATAAAAGCAAATGGAGGCCATACCAAGTACTAGATATGAAAATTAGAGTAAATTAAAGTGGGTCAAAAAAACTGCTTCAATAATTGAATATTTTGTTTGATTTATTAATTAGCAAGTTTTGTCCAAATCACATGATTTATATATCTATATAATATGGGACAACCGTTTCGTGGGAATTATTGATTAGTCAGTTCTGACTAAGGCTGACAAAGAATGCCTTTTTCGTTTGTTTTTCGGTCAGTTTTTCAGTAGAAAAGAAAAAAAAAAGATATTAATTAATGAAAAAGAGTGTATATTAAATATTTAAATGTACAATATCTCTCGGACACATGTGGAAGGTATCTGGAGTGTGTGAATGTGGCCGAGGCCAAAACACAATTTAGTGGACACCAGTTTTCACGCCTCGCGTGTTCTTAAACCAAACAGCATCAATTTTTCCATGGTTTCAACGTTGTAGTGAGTAAACTACACTACAAAGTAAGTGTTGATTGATTGATTGATTTATAAATATTAATAACCATTCTTATAGCAACGCTTCAAAACTCGATTACAAAGTAAGTATTGATTGATTGATTGATTGATAGATATTAATAAATGATTGATCTAGCTACAACTTCGAAATTTGATTACAAAGTAAGTATTGACTGATTGATTGATTGATGACTATTAACAAACATTCTTATAGCGAAATTTTCACACTCAACTACAAAGTAAGTAATTATTAATTGATTGATTGATGAATCTTAACAAACATTCAATAGCTCGACAACTTTCAGCTATTGATTGATCATTGTAAGTGATTTTTAATGTATTTGAGCTTAAAAAATGCTTAAAAAATTCGAAAAAAATCACAGAAAAATCAGGGAAAATTCAATTCAGCTTATAGTGAAAGTTTGGGCTATTATAGTAAGTGACTTTCATTGTTTTTGAGCTTTATAAATGCTTAAAAAATTCGAAAAAAATTCGAAAAAATTCAGAAAAATTCTATTCAACTTACAGTAATACTTGGACAACTTTGAGCTATTG
>QFEW01002351.1:0-12356 GCA_003316525.1 Termitomyces eurrhizus
AAAAGGCCTATGACAGAGTACAACGGCATCACTCACCGTGGACAAAGACCACTATTTCCCTAAGTTTAGCGCATTATGAAAGATGGAAGAAATGTGATCGCACCCGGGTTGCCATTTTCGTTTCCGGACACTTCGTAGCTGTTGAAACAGAATCGATCGGCTTTACTTGGAGCTTACCGAGGTATCACACTCACTGAAGGGTATGAATATCGGAGACTTTCAGCTTGCCAGTGAAGTATGGCTCGATCGGGGGATACATGGTACTCGTCCAATCTGATACAGTAGCCTGTAAGTTAGAGGAAATCCTTCGACGAAAAAGAGGGGCCGGAATGGAAGATGAACGACGAAGATACGGATAAGGGAAGCAAGTGACCTTTAGGACACGAGCTACACATAGCATCGCCGAATCCGGATAGTTCACGATTTCGCTTCGTTATTATAAAATGAAATCCGGCGGGGTGCCTCATAGATTTATCCCCATCCTTTGCATGATCTGATGGAATTCCAGAGAAATTAATATCGCTCGTTCGCCTCTATCGCTTCTTCCCTGGCCGCTACCCTTCTTTCCTGCTATGTTAGACAAGGTCTACGAACCTATCCTTCCGCCTACAATTCATGACGCCGACCCAAGAGCAAACCTCTTGGATGTCGAGCAGGCAATGTATGAAGATGTTCTACATTACTTTTCAGATCCCACATATTCTCTACCTGGGGTCGAGGAAAACGGTGAGCTCACAGAGGCTGAGAAATTCTGGCTATCCCGTGAATGTCTCCTCAGGTCGGTGGCCAGATTTATGTCGTATATCCCGGCCCAATCACCGAACATAAGTCTATTTTTTGCAGGTATCTTCGTGCTGTGAAGTGGAAGACAACAAAGGCAGCTATTCAGCGGCTTGAGGCAACCTTGAAGTGGAGAAGAGAGTACGGAATCTACGACGTCGTTTCAGCCAATCATGTCGAGCCTGAGGTGAGGAACAATTTTTTTTTTGAAATCGTTCGCAAGAGTTACTACTACTCCTTTGCTCAGGCTGTCACAGGCAAACAAGTTCTATTCGGCTATGATGTCCGCGGTAGACCAGGCTTGTACTTGTTCCCTAGTCGCCAGAATACAGATGGGCCTGAACGCCAAATTCAATATACTGTATGGATGCTAGAAAGGACTATCGATCTCATGGGTTCAGGCGTCGAGTAAGTCTTCAGTCTATGTGTCTTGTGCAGATGAACTCTTGTTCACGATTCCTTTCGAAGGACGCTAGCCCTTCTCATTAATTATGGGGATAAAGCGAAGAACCCCTCGTTGGGTGTGGCACGAACGGTCCTCAACATCCTTCAGGACCACTACCCCGAGAGACTAGGTGTAGCACTAATCCTCAACGTGCCTTTTCTACTCAACGCCTTCTACAAACTCATCAACCCATTTATTGACCCCGTTTCGCGCGAGAAGATGAAGTTTAATCCTCGTGTGATCGAAGACAACCTCTTTAGTCGAGACATGGTCATGTCCGAATGGTGGGGAGGTGACTGCGATTTTGAATATGTCCATGACAAGTACTGGCCGGCGCTCGTCAGTCTCTGCGAGTCCAGAAGGAAAGTCTGGCTAGCGAAGTGGAAGGCGCTGGGCGGGAAGGTGGGACTGACGGAGTGGGAATACAAGAGTGGAGGAACGACTCCAATCATTGACCAGGAATCTCCTCAGGCAGCCGATATAGAGAAGGTTGCTGACACACCTGTTCAGGTTGACGTTTTGCCTTCTGTATACCCTTTGGCAGTCTAATATCTAGGAATTCTTCGATACCCATAGATGTTTCCATACGATTTTTTGTGATGAAATATACCTGGATCAGCTTTCCCTTCGTAGCTCACGTATCTGGACATTTAGTCAACGTTGCTAATAATATCGTTTGTGTTGTTGGAGAGTGCTAAGTACTTCATTACCGACCATTCAAATTTCGATCTGTTACTCTTAAAGGAGAGAACAAAAGTATTAAGTTAAATGTAAGAATACAAGTATTACGGATATATATGAAGTCCACAGTCATGATATATACATAATTGTTAGTCCATTCATAATCCAGCGCTCTTAGTACATACAATTTACATATCCCACTCGTCCCAGGCACTCGGAGTTGCAGACACTGGCGTAGTCATCGATAATTCCGTCGTTTCCTCCAGTTCAACGATCTTCTCACTCGTTCCATCTTTGTCGTCCTTGCTACCTTTCATTGCCACAAGAGGCTTCTCGTTCGGCCGGCCCATATGCAATAGACGGATATCCACTCCCTCAATTACCTGCAACAGAATACCAGAAACGACGTTGCGTATCTCGATGAACTGCGGCGAAAATAGGAATAGATGGTCGTTACGAGAAGCGAATGAAGTTGCTTTCCTTTCCCACTTGATGAATTTGTTTGAACTTGGCTTGCCTGTTCGTGTAACAAAACAGGCTATCACTGCGGAATGTACTGTAAGTATTTTGAAGAAAAAGACTAGCATACAGTCTCACGATCGAAGACGACTAGAATTTCGCTGCCTTTAGGCAGTGACACCAAACCCAGTGGCCTGCAACCTTCCAACTGAGCTTTGAGTCCATTTATTGCTGGTATCGAGCTTGCTTCGCTCAAATCTGGAACCGTGACAGATCTAGACTTAAGACTGACAAGTAGAATCGGAAAATCAATTTCAAAGAGCGAATCGGGAACTTAAAAGGACTCTTACTTTTTCGGGTCAACAACGATAATGCCCTTTTCCGAGCAGATTCCAACTGTTTTCGTTAGAAAACATAGGTCATACGCGCCTCTGGGAGCGTAACCCAACTATCGAGGTGTTAGGGTAGGAAGGTCTGACGAGAGAATAAGCTCTAACCTCTCCAAAAGGTTTGAAGGACTTAATGTTGTGTGGAGCTCCTCGTAGATCGCTCCTATGCATGACTTCGACAATATGCAGATCCAGACTCAAGTGATGAAGTCTCTTTACCCCGAACATGACTAAATGGCGCTTGAAATTATGGCGAACACACTTTAGAGATATAAAAGGCTGACTCACTGAGTTGACGTTTTTCAATGTCTAGATGTTTGAAGAAAACGACCCCCGAGTCAAATTTTGTTATTTTCTCCATCGTATCCCTGATTGCGTACAATGATTGGATTCTTTCTGAAGCTGCTTGGGCTATGGTGTCCAGAGAATACGAAAATAGTGACCCTTCCGCATGAACGATGAACTTATTGTACACTTTCGAGCCCACGGTCCCTATGGCTGCTAGTCCAGTTGGATTTATATGCATGAGCACTCTGCGGAAGTCTGGACGGACATAAGCAGGGACTCAGAAACAAAAAAGCCTTGATTTCTACCTTCGACACCAAACACAGAAACATATATCCCAGTTTGGCACCCAACAGCGATATACTTCCTTCCTCCACAAACTATCACGGACTTGAATATAAATGAAATTTAGGTCAAAGAACTGAAAATCACCAAAAGACACAGCACTTGTGACTCCAGCTGATTGAACATCAGCAACCTGATGTTTCCGCACGCGAAAAAAACCATCCGTCAAAGATCGCGGATAGTACAACTGCGATGCAAATCAGATAGATTGAAGGAGGAGAGCCAAGCCAGTCTTTACCATATTACCATCTTGACGGGCCTTGAATACCGCGAGAGTATCGACAAACGCCGAGTACCAGCGCTTCCTTATTCTGTCCGACGCCACATAGAAGGTATAACAGCGCGAATGCTTGGCAGATGCGTGATATATAGTGAAGGGAAATACAGTCACAGTTGTCAATCGCAAGCTATCAAGGAATCCACCATCCTCTGACTTGGCTTTGTGTAGTTCAGGAGGACCTGTGAAGGAACCAAGTCGCAGATACGAAAGAGATAGTGGCTAGAACAGCCTATGATGAGCACATCCTTAAGGCAATGGGTACGACGTACTCGAGATACTAGATGTCGTTCGATCGACCCGTTTGATTTTTTCTCGTCTCTGGTCAAAAGGACTACACATTATTGATAGTGATAAGTAGAAACTACGGGAAAAACTCACAGTAGTGGTCCAAAAGAGAACCTGTAAATGTTGTCATCTGGGCAGACCATCCAGATTCCGAATGACCTACGCGACCAAGTGGGCCAGAGTACACTAAAGTTCGATTATCATTGTGAAGGTCCATGTCCTTCGTCAAGCATGAGCAACAACAATCTGAAAAGGTTATTCTGATGTACACACGATGATTTCACCTTGCCGATAGAGTAAACTCTCACAGAGTTCCCAATACTTGACTTTGCTTTCCGCCGCTTCAATTCCTGGTTGTGTGCTCTTAATGAGGTCTCCTAAAATGCCAAGGATGATTGGTAAAGCCTCCAAATCTGGATGCTCATACTCCTTGTCTGTCAGTTCAAGAATCTTTTCCAACACGAGTTTGAGTCGAGGAAGCCGTGTGACGGGACGAGATAGGAACGTAATGAGATCCCTCTTTCGTACTCGTGGATCTACTGAGATAGTTTCCATGAATTGTCTATAAGCTTTGTTTCGATTCAGTTCGGTGCGGTGACAAGACTCAGAAAGTGGGTAGTTTTTGATATATGTCTCGTAGGCAGGCCGAAAATCGTCTTTGAGAACCGCTGAAATTTATACATGAAGAAATGCCCGGGCTGTAATCAGTATAACGTACCATCAAGAATGATATCAGCAACACTTTGAACAAGAGGATGTTGCTCCTGTTGTCGTGCAAATAACTCAGCCAATAGACGTTGGTGTTGTGATAGTACTTGATTAAGGTTCCCAAACACATTGTCAATGAAAGTTGCGAGATGCTGTAAAGGGATGATCGGAGGTGAAGCAACTTCAAGTCCTTTTATGATGACCTGGTCATATAGAAATTCTACCGCAAAATCAGAAGTAAGACGTGATAAAACTCACGTCTTCAATAGTTTCAAGATCAGCAACGTATTCTCTCTCCGCTTTGAAGATCTCAAACATTACAGATTGTCTCTGCACCTCTCGCTCTCCTAGCGCATCTTGGGCTTCGGCAGGAACAAGTCGATGCCACGCCTGATCGAATTCAGAAAGCTTTCCGGCTTGAAAGAGTCGTAGTGGCTCTTCAGAGTTTAACCTGAGTTGTACCTTTTGAATGATGTGGAAGACGTGTGGATGAAACTGAATGCTACCCACGACATATTAGAAAGCTCGTGCGACAAGCCCTCAGCTTCGCGGTGGAGCTAGGGATTGGATCAGGTATTGTTCAAATCATATCTACTTATTATACAAACGCGTTCGAGGACAATCTCGTCAGGGTCAGTTCCCTGATAGTATGTCGAATTCGATGATGCCAGAGAAATGGACGATGGCTGTACATGTAGGGCAGGTGTATTGTCCATATGAGAGCGAGCGCGTCTTATTGGAGTGTAAGATACAGAACGCGCTGTTATCTGGGGTTCAGGAAATGTCATATGCGGAGAGTTGCCACTTGTAGCAATAGCACTTTGTGTTCTCCCCAACAAACGCTGTGGACCATCCATTGAGTGTGTTCTTGGACGTGTAGTGTCCTGATCCGAGGCATTGTAGTCACTGGAAGTATTCCTGAAGACAGGGAATTCGTCGAATTCAGAGTAAGGTGGAGGAAGGACTTCGATTGAAGGAAAAGAAACTGCAGAATGACCTGGACTAGAACGATGGCCTGGCAGAAGACTAGGTTGATCGACAGGTAAAGGAGGTAGTGGTGGACTAGGACGACAGCTGGGTCTAGGAGGAAGCGGAGGAGAAAGGCCGTTCATCATATCTACTGCTGAAAACATTATCGAGCGTGTATGGATAACGGGCGGAGTCTCAAACATATCCCTTCCTAACCTCGGGCTGTTCTGTGCTGTGTCAAAGTTTCACCATCCTTCGTAACCGTCTGATCCGCGTGATCCACAGTATTGTTTAAGATCAATCCATATATCGCAGTTGTAAGTTTCAAACTCACGCCGCGTCTTCTCTCGTGATGATACCAGACATAGCAAAGCGAATGTCGCAGGATGACGGACCAGACTTCAACCAGGGCTCTCTCTATCTAATTGGATTCGCACAAGCTAGGGCTCCACACGCTGGACTTCTCATACCAACATCTTCTTCCGCAGGATGTCTGGTTCATATTCGCATCGACCGTGCTCAATCGCCAAACTGGCAGTATCAAGCGCGTGCGCAAAATGTCAAGGGTGACATGTTCTGTAGCACCTTGCTAAAGCTCCATGATTTCTCTGACGGGCCCATAACGACCAGTCAACTCAAACTCCACGCAGAAAGCGTGACGGTGCCTGACAACGGCGAGTTTGGTGAATGCCTGCCCTGGGTAATGAGGGTTGTTGATCGCCTGCAAGAGGCAGGTCTGTTGCAAGTTACGGACTTGGATCTCTTGAAAGACGAATTTCAAGAATTTGCCGGCGGAAACCGAGCCTTTGCAAGGAGAGACAAGTTTCCCAACGTGAAAGTTTCTACTTACTGCCGCTGATTTGTTGTTATTGTGGGATAGAGAAAGTTTATGCAATTCTTTCCTTACCATTCAATGTGAGTGAGATAACTCACAAGTCAGGACTTTTTATAAATACCTTGGGGATGTCGGTCTTTGTCTCTGTCGAGGATGCATACTAGTAATTTTCGAGGACGTGGTTTTAGAGCACTATTTAGAGCTTTCTCACCTCTTCTGAGATTTATGTATGGCATCCGATGAAATGCATGGTTCCGCTTCGTACGTGAAATCATGGGTAAATTTCTGCTTTTGGGTGTAACTAGAGCTAAAGTATACAGACTCATAATGGGTCGATCTTCCTGGAAGTCCCCTCTTGAGTTACTTACTACATGTGTTTCTTGAGTCTATCGCGGTCACATGGTACCAAGTCACCATAGAACATCCGTTTCAGATTCTACAGCTTCAAAGACTGAGAGCTTCCATTGTTGTTTATGCCCAGCGGTACCGAAGACAAGGCGTCTCTTCTATTTCCCATAAATCCGTACCCAAAATCATATAGACTCAGTACCTTGGGAAAAATAGAACGCTGTTCTGGGTTGTAAAGGCCGGTCATCGCATCGAGTTTGCGAAATTGATTCACACCTGCTCGCGATCAGTCTACTTGTATGTCACCTCGAACTTGAGAATGACCCGTTTTCCGGGCCTACCGTTGTAATAGCAGGTCACGCTCACCTCGTTTTTCCTTGGCGATATGTCCACTGAACGCGACCCGTAATTGTCTTCCACACCATGTCATGATTGTGATTACAACCATGACAGATTTCCGTATTACTTGGCGCGGACATTTCTGCGATGGTCGCTCAATCTCTAGCTATCACGTAACTTTTCAACATCAGGATTGCTAGCTTGATACGATGCCCATTTGCACCCATTTCTTGGCACTTCCATTCGACGTCCACTGACTCTCAGTCTCCCAAAAAAATCCTGACCGGAACCATTTTCAACATACAATTCCGCTATTGCCGGTCCCAGTCTTTGACGCGCACGTCGGACGCAGCTTACACGTGGATGCCTGCAGTTTCTGAACTCCATTGTGCAACATACACACTAACCTCACCAATAATATTCTCGCGTTACTAAAGGATTTTGTATAAAGAGAGGGCGCGATGGATGCCAAAGATCCGCAGGTGCTCGAACATGCAGTTCCTTCTCGCATCCGCTGCCCTTCTCGCGTTTTTACGACCTCGTTATGCTTCTGCAGCACCTGGCGGCGTTCAGTCAATTACTCTTGACATAGCCAACAAGGATTTGGCTCCAGATGGTCAGATCAGGAGTAAGCCAATGTCTTACTGTGACGAAACTATCTAATCCAGCGTTCTCATCATAGGCACCATCGTGGCAAACGGCCAGTAAATGGTTCTCTGAACTGTGATGAATGATGAGCTTTAATGATAACCATAGATATCCCGGTCCCGCCATTACCGCAGTCAAAGGACAGACACTTCGCGTGACTGTTAATAACAAGCTAGTAAGAGATTCATGACGTTTGAATGAGACGTGCTAATACGAGTCTTGAAAGACTGATCCTACCATGCGCCGCAGCACTACAGTTGTAAGTATATCCCGTCTTTGGAATAGTTGCCTTCCCTTAAACGACCTTTTTTTCACAGAGCCTCGATGGTATCTTCCAGACCACTAAGAACGCGTACAACGAAGGCAGTGCTTTTGTCACTACTTGTCCCATCGCACCGGGAGCCAGTTATACCTACGAGGTGCCCTTGGGCGATCAGAGTGGTACTTTTTGGTATCACAGGTACGCATTGTACTTTGACCCTTGCGTTCTACAGCTTAGACATATTTGTTCAGCGAGCTGAGCGTCCAATACGTTGATGTAAGTACAATTACAACAGTCAGAGCACAGGCATCCACATGACTTTCCTTGATCTAGGGCCTCCGTGGTCCTCTCATCGTCTATGGTCCGTGGCATTTAGATATCTCTTTTTGTTACAATTATAGACATGACCTCCAGACCCACATGATCCCCAGGCCCACCTGTATGACATCGATGATCTCAGTACGGTCAGTCATTTATCCTGGTGCGGTTGAAGGATCGTTCACTGATCATGGTACTTTACAGATCATTCAACTCGGTGAATACTTTCAACTTTTCAGTTCCCAACCTAGCATCCACGACTTATCTTCATCTCAGGTGATTGGTGGCAAGTTTCCTCAGAGGCCTTGCTCGTGGCCTATCAGGGAAATGGTGTTGTCCCAATCGCTGATTCAGGCACAGTCAACGGCATTGGACGTTTCCAGGGTGGACCAGAAGTTCCTTTCGCTGTGACGGAAGTCGTGTCAGGGAAGCGCTACCGACTCCGCATCATCAATGAATCTGCACGCAATGTCTTCACTGTGTCTATTGACAATCACCCTCTCAGTAAGCTCTGAGGAGTTCAACATGTGCGAGTTGAGAGACTAATTACTTCTTAAAGCTATCATCGAAGCCGATGGTGTCGCAACCGTTCCTCAAACAGTTGACATGATTCAAATGCTCGCTGGGCAACGTTATTCTGTCGTTGTGCGTAGCGCCTTCCTCCGACCCTTCCTCAGATATGATATCCTAAAAATATACAGATCACTGCTGACCAACCTGTAGCAAACTACTGGTTGAACGCACCATTCACCGGCGGTTCTCCTGCACTTAATTTGCACCGTAAGACATCGGAAAATTATCTTCTATAACTCGTTGACACTCTTTAGAAAACTCCACTTTGAGTCGGTCTATCTTGCGGTATAAAGGTGCACCCATTGCAGAGCCGACTACTCCATGGACAGCTGGCCCCGTCAACGGCACCAGTCTCGTTGAAGCTAATCTTCGTGTATGCACAACTTCAACTTCATATACTACTAGTACTGATAACTCTCGCAGCCCCTTGAAGCAATTCCAGTAAGCTCGGCTTTCTCTTTTTCTGTGAAATGATCGTAATTGAGGCAACCCATTACAGGCCCCTCCCGCTGATGTCAACATCACCCTCGATCTCACAGTCGTAAGTTTTCTTCATGGACTCTCTGTATTTTCCGTAACAATTTGTCAGGTCGCCGGAACTGCTATCTGGAACGTCAACAATGTTTCCTACTTGCCTCCCAAAGCCCCCACTCTTAACCAAATTCTTGCTGGAGCCGATACTGATGTAGACTTCAATGTCACCGAGAACACTTTTGTCCTACCTCCTAATAAAACCGTTCAAATTTCATTCCCCCCTACGTGAGTAAATTTGCACGACACAAGTTAGAAGCCTAGCTGATTGGTTTTCCCTAGTGACGATGATGATGCACACCGTATGTGCCCCTTTCGATTTTCATTCCAATGGTCTATGCTCATCGCTTTATGAAACATAGCTCTTCATCTGCACGGTGTAAGAGGCTTCACAATCCGTGATTATCGTCCATCTGAAATGTTTTTCTATAGAATAACTTTTGGGTCATCAAGTCTATGTCATCCCCCGATATTAACACAGTCAACCCCATCCGTCGCGATGTAGGTGTTTCCTTACTGCAGTCGGATAACCCGGCTGATATCATTTCAGGTCGTTGGCGTAGGAGGCTCTGGAACGACTGTCCGCTTCAGGACCGACAACGCCGGTACGTATATAATGACTTACAACTTGAACCGTCGTATTAAGCGCATACATAACCGACTTTTCAGGCCCATGGTTCTTCCACTGTCACATCTTCTGGCACAAAGTAGCCGGTCTTGCGACCGTTATGGTGTCTGATCCCAAGACCATCCAGAAGGAAACCAAGCCATCCAAAGCTTGGGAAGCCCTTTGCCCAGCGTATGTCGTTCCATGACATGAAAAGGGGAGTTTTCTGATCTTTCAATACGACAGATACGATGCACTTGATCCGGCATTACAATGAAGAGATTTTTTGGTTGAGGATATGTAACATACCTTTCAACTATTCAAACTGTAATGGAAGTCTCCCAGAATACTATAAACCGAATGAATACGCAGTTATCGTGCAGAATTAACCTCTTATGGTTTTGCTTTTGAGTACCGCATGGGTTAGGCATCGCGAAAATAGATCAGGAGCAACGGTGTTAAATACATTTCGGAAACCTGAAACGGCAGGCATCTGTTGCAACTTAGTCACTGCAGGTGTTCTCGCGAACGAGTAGCCTCTGGTTCTCGTAAATGTTTGCTTGAGACCTCAGGAAGAACGCGGAGTACGGGTGTAAGCAGTCAGAGTGCGAGACTAAAAAGTACATTTTGGAAATAACTGATTAGATACTCGAGAGGGGAGGAACAAAGGTTAGTCGTAATAAAATTATAGATGTGTATAGATAAGAAGATATCCATGGAGACGAGAGTGGCGATCCGATGTCTATAAGGCTATACGTGATAGTATAGAGGTTAGTTGTGCGTTAGATTATTTTGATGTTTCTTATCCTGCTCTCCGATGAACATTTCCCAAAGTTCTGGACCATCACGAATAATCGCCTAATGATGGGATGATAAACGGAATTAACAAGAAGGGACAGGAGAGGACGTACAATGATCACTTCGACAGCGATAAGAGCGATGATGACCAATTCCATAGAATGTGTAGATGACTGGATAGGTCAGAATGTGCGCTATAGTGCAACGGAGTAAAGTGCGGTACCTCAGTTAGAAGCTGCCTCAGGACTGATTGAGCCTCTGCTGCATAAGTGATCTTATCGTTGACGGACGCAGTTCGCTCTTTGACGTCGAGAGCATCAGTCATCGAATGAAAGTAACCTAAGGATTGTTCGAGTGAGTACTGTTAGGAAACATCATAATTCCATACGTTCAAGTTCTGGCTCAGCCCAGTAAAAATCTGGTACATCACTGAAATTCTCGCGGTTGAGGTTGAGGCCTTGTCTGAACTTCATGAGTTCTCCCAGTTTTTTTATCAGCTGCACCCGACCCATGCCAGGTTTTCCTGTTTTTATCAGAGAATGGGGCAATTGAGCCGTTGACGTCAAATACTCGTCCAACGAAACTTCGAGTGCCGACAGCGCCGTAGAACGCGATAGAGCCTGAGAATACGCGTATCTGGCTAGAAGAGTTTCTTCAGGAAGGGCCATTGGTGGCAGGTTCTTGGAAGAAGTCTGTGTCGAGCTCAGAGGCGCCATCTGGCCAAGAATAATCAGGTCTCCCTGTAAACGAGTGTTCCTGACACCCTCAAAAAGTCAATATTATTCGTCTGTCCAGAGATATGCGCCACCCAACTCGATAGGGTCAACGACAAACTCGAGTTCCTCGGTCTCTGCCTCTGCGAGAGGTGCGACCTTGATACCCGGGACTAGGTCGATGACCTCGGCTGCAAAGCGACGCGCTTCCGCTTCTCTTAGGCCCCAACAGACAAAACTTCCATTAGAAAAGATGAAAACTTCACCCTCCTGGCCTACTTGACCCCACTTTGGTATCCAAACCGACTCGTTGAGGGTTTGTGCGCGAATGGGGAGATTAGGGTGTTGACGGATGCGAGAAAGAAGATAGCGTTCTGCGGTGGCAAGCGTAAAGACTGTCTGGATGGCACCGCGTGTGGGTGTGCGTGTTTCTCGGATTGGGAGAGAGGCTGAGGCTGAACGACGGAGGGGCGTGGTTGCCTTTGGTTTGGCTTTGGGAGGTTCGTCAATGTCATCGGAAAGCCTGGCGGAGGCTGAGAAAGAGCGAGTGTGGCAGAAAGCAGCAGATAATGAGCGACAGCCGATTGGAAGATGGCAGCGCCCAACCGACAGGCGAAGGATGCCCAGCATCATGGCAGAACGTGATTGAGCCATGATCACTCTCAAGAAAAATTCACTTGCGGCTCAACATCCCTTGACATTGTCCCGAGACATTCCTAGTTCTACTTAAGTATGTGTAGAGTAGGTACACAAATCCA
>QFEW01002356.1:0-16541 GCA_003316525.1 Termitomyces eurrhizus
CAATTGCTCTGTTTTTCAGGAGATGTTAGTGGAAAATGCTCAAATAATTCCAGGAAAATTACCAGAAAATCAGGAAAAATTCAAATGCTACTAATATACTAATTTTTAGTTTTTTAAAGATTTATAAATGCTGAATAAAATCTGAAAAATTTAATTTAGTTTACAATAATGCTTTGAGAGTTGTGAAATGCGGAGGCCTTAACCGAATGAAGTGAGGTTGAGGCTGGGATTAAGCATTGAGTTGCGATTACCGAGGCCCTAACCGAACAAAGTGAGGTTGAGGCTGGGATTAAGCACTGAGTTCTCTATACATACTTGGAGCCCTAACCAAACGAAGTGAGGTTAGGGTGGAGGCTTAGTTGGGGGGCAGGGGTGAAGCCCCCAACGAGCTACGAAATTCATGCCGAAGGCACGAATCGTAGCTTGTCTATATAAAATGGGACAACCGTTTTGTGGGAATAATGTGCTTAGTCAGTTTTGACAGTTTCTGACTAAGGCTGACAAAGAATTGCCTTTTTTGTTTGTTTTTGGGTAGATGTGTGTATAAAATGCTTGAAAGTTCAAGAAAAATCACCAAAAGATCAGGGAAAATTCAAAGGCTACTGATACACAGATTGTGAATTTTTTGAGGTTTATAAATGCTTAAAGAAATCTGAAAATTTCAAGAAAAATTCAATTGCTCTGTTTTTCAGGAGAATGTTAGTGGAAAATGCTCAAATAATTCCAGGAAAATCACCAGAAAATCAGGAAAAATTCAAAGGTTACTAATATCCTGATTTTCAGTTTTTTTAAAGATTTATAAATGCTGAATAAAATCCAAAAGATTCAAGAAAAATTTAATTTAGCTTACAATAATGCTTTGAGAGTTGAATGAGCACTGGGTTGTGAAATGCCGAGGCCTTAAACCGAACGAAGTGAGGTTGAGGCCGGGAATGAGCACTGAGTTCTCTATATATACTTGGAGCCCTAACTGAACAAAGTGAGGTTAGGGTGGAGGCTTAGTTGGGGGAGGGCTTGGGGGCAAAGCCTGTCAGGGGACTCCTCATTCCTTTCTTCTTTCACTCTTTATTTCTTCACTCTTCTTTCATTCACTTCCTTATTTCTTCTATCATTCTCTCATTTTGCTGTTACTACTTTTTCAACACTATCTGTTAGTACTATTCTCAACCTTTGAGGTGCTCTGGTTCTTTAGCTATCACTCAGACAAGTGTGGGCCCTTCAGCACCGCTCCAGGCTGCTTAGATAAGCCGGAGTTTGTCTTTCTGACTTCTAAAGTCCGGAGCTTTCCTCCCTTGTTTGCACACTTGTTTGGTTAGTCAATTTTCGAGTTTTTAAGGTTTTGTTGTACTGTACAGTTGTTTCCCATGCTTCAGAGGCCCCAGAAGCATCCAACCTGGCATAGAGAATCCCTAGACTTGTTCTCTTTGGATCTCCCTCTGCCAGGTGAGTAGCTACCTTGATATTGTCAGTATATATTCTAATATACTTTGGATCTCCCTCTGCCAGCTGTGTGACTGAGCCACAGCCTCTAGAGGTCGCCCTTACAAAGCCCCCAACAAGCTACGAAATTCATGCCGAAGGCACGAATCGTAGCTCATCTCTATAGAATGTGACAATTTTTGTGGAAATTTGATGTGATGACTAAAAATTTGTCAGCTGAGTCATCAATGACTAAGGCTGACAAATATTTGTCTTTTTGGTCTGTTTCTAATAATATTAGTAGAAAATGCTTAAGAAATTCAAATCAAATCACTCGAAAATCAGGAAAAATTCCAGGACTACTGATATACTGATTTCAGTTTTTTGAAATTCATAAATGCTTAAAAAATCCAAATATTTCAAGAAAAATTCAATTGCTTTGTTTTGCAGGAGATGTTAGTAGAAAATGCTTAAAGAATTTCAGGAAAATTACTGAAAAATCAGGAGAAAATCAAAGGCTACTGATAGACTAATTGTTAGTTAGAGAAGGGCAGCTGGCACAGATAGTGCAAACAAGCACAAATCCAAAAAGGCTGTGCCAATGAATATGCATGGCATGGTCCATGGCCAGACCAGTCCACATATTGGGCATCTTAGGACACTGTCAGGTTCCACTGAGTTGGGAGCTTTCTGAGAAAGCAATGCCCTTATGAGGCAGACTTGATCTACATGTACTTGGGTGTCTGGAACTCTGGACTGTGCTCTGGGGTTCAAGATGTGAACAGGGGATTCCTGGAGTAAGAAACTTAGTCTGGGAATTGGGCAAAGAGGGTCAAGTCAAGAATTAGGAGTTCCAAGACTAGACCAGGATTAGTAAAGTTTAAGTTGCAAAGTATGTACCAATCTCAAGAGCATGCAAACAATTTGAGTGTGCCAGTTGAAGTGTGCCAGCCAAAGTGTGCCAGTCACTGTGTACCAGTCAATCAGAGGGCACGCAAAAAATCAATGTAATATCAAGACTAGTCTACTACAAGTAGATAGCTACTCTTTAAGTGGCAGATATTTGGTCAAAGCATGGTATGTCAGTGAAGAAAAGAGGTCTCCAGTCATATGCCCACAAAAAAATAGCCATGTGGCAAGAATTGGCCTCAATGGCAATTGATAAATTTAGGTGAGTGCTTCTTGATTTTATTCTCCCCCCCCAAACTGCAAGAGATCCGCTGTGAAAATGGTGGATGCAGAGACAGATTAATGTGACAGATGCAGAGACAGATTAAACTGATGGATGCAGCTTGCTGCCATCAACAAATGATCAGAACAGATTTGTGACAGTCACATGCAATGGAATTGTTGAAAATCACTTTTATTTACAAGGCACAAAAATCTGATACATAGCAGTATCTGCTTCTATAAGCAACAGTGCAATCGCATCTACCTCTGTACCACACAATGTCATGTCCCAAGCTACTGTACTAGAAAATTTGCAAGAGGTTGTTGACTACATCGAGTCACACCTCATTGCAGCACTTTCCATATTTGGCAATCTTGTGCCAAGTTTTGAAGCAGAAGAGGCATGAATTATCCAGCATCTAGACAAGGAGTTGGTAAGATAACTTCAAAATGTGTAAATATATTATGATCTGAATGTGGGCCATAGAACTTTGTATTGTCATATCTAAGAGCTGCATCACTGAATAATGTGGTCTGCAATGTCCCAGACATTATCAAAAGCATGAGCCAATTTTTTCCTCTTCAAAATCAGCAAACTTTGCCTACAGAGATCCTGGAATTTGTTGATGGCCATCAAGGTCTTATCAGGAATCTGTATGGCTGTGATTGGTGGAACCACATTGGCCAAGAGGATGTTTAGGTCTTAAGCAATAAAATGCTGGAGCATTGCCTTCTTGTACATTAGCAAGGCTTCCACTCTCTTGAAAGCTTTGATCTGCCAGAGGCCACCAGTGGACACTTTTAGCCCTAGACAAGTGGCGGTTGCTGGATAGGACAGAACATGTCTCAACAGCCAACAATATAATTTGTCTGTTTGCTGGCAGCAAGTCCATTGCTGCTTCTGTTGTCAGTTCTGTTGCTAGGTCTATAGATTCTGCTTGGACAGGCTAATTGACAGGCATCAAGTCCCATACCAACAGTATTGATGGTGAGCAGCCTGATCCTCAAGACTGCCTTTCCATGGCCCATCTTACCACTCTCCCCAATATCAACTCTCCCCAATAGCCATCCTTGACACATATCAAACCCTCAAATGCACAACATCCATTCCACCACCTCTACAGTCAGAGTAAACCTGGACTGGTGTATGGCCTTACAATGGAACACTCTCGCATTGTGGTTCAGCCAGCATCCCAACTTCCTTTCACCCTAGCAGCTCATATCCACCAGACATTCATGGAGCTGGAGAAAACTGATGATGACCAGGTGGATATCTCTAATTCATCTATTAGTGACCCTGACTTAGAGAGTATCCCTCCTTTGTTCATTGTGGCAGATGACAAGATAAAAGATGAATCTTTGCCACCTTTGTTCATTCCTGTGGAAGAGGAGATGGAAGACAAATCTTTGCCATCTTTGTTCATTCCTGTAGAAGAGGAGACAGAAGACAATGATTTGCCCCCTTTGTTCATTCCTGCAGAAGAGAAGATGGACGATGATTCTTTGCCACCTCTATTCATTGTTGGTGAAGGAGCAGAAGGACTAACAGCGATGGAGACTGTGGTAGCTAGTGATGGCAGACAAATGGAAGTCCAGAGCAGTGGACGTATGGTGACCAAGGACAAAGAAAACCTTCTGCCGCTATTTCTTGTGACAACAAAAGAGATGGATGGAGACATGGCAGCCAATGACAAAGAAAATCTTCCACTACTTTTTGATGTAATGGCTCTTCAATCCCAGTCTTCCCCCTTCCAACAATCCTCTTCTCCAACTCTACCTACTGGTAACAATGTCTGGGAGTGGGAGGAATATGAGACACATAACTCAACATGAGGATCAGAGAAGAATTAACAAATTGTATCAACAACATGAGTATAATTTGGCACTGGTAATCATAGTTAATTTATTTCAACAGAATAAGAATTTTGTGCTAGAGCAAAACATGGTTGATGTAGGCCCATTGGCCTTTTCAATCAAGCTGGTTGTACTGATGATGTGTCTGTTGATATGTCAGAGTCACCCTCACCATCTTCATCATCATGCCTAATAGCAAACTATGAAGACATCACATTTACCAGACTTCAGGGGCCATATACATCAGACGACTTTGCATTTTTAACAGCAGACTACCTGCCTGATGAGGATTTGTTCTATTCAGATGCATTACATGAATCTAATGAAGAGGAGGAATACACATCGGGTGAGTAATTTAATTGTTAGTTACTATAATTCTTGGCTTTTCTGTTGGTTATTTTTTGTCAAGATTAACCATCCCATTGTGCCGCTGACAAATCTATTATAAATCTGTTTAATCCATTACCTCCAGTTGTGCACTAGAAGGAACATAGACTGACAATATTCTGCTAGACCACAGGACATTCTGTGGATTATACATAAATATTGCTTTAGTATTGTGTACTAGGCTACAGCACTGTACTACAGACATTTCAATTAGTTTGGACAGGACTTAGGTCCACTAAGATTAACTGTCCTGTTGTTTTGATCCATTATGCCACTCTCATGAACACAAAAAACCACACACTATTCAATGATTACACAAAGAAGACTTGAACTCTTGAATTGTGCAGTAGAAAGAATATAGACTGACAATATTTTGCTAGACTACAGGACGTTGTAAAAAATTACAACTTTACTTTATTTATTATACTATGTAGTAAATAACAATTAGTAAAATAAAGTTATGTCATGTTTAATGTGCACTAGCAGGATTCGAACCCGGCTCTTGTGCACAATATAAAATATCAATGTATCAATATTCCATTGGACCACAGGTCCTTACCAAAAATCAGTACAGTGTACATGTAGTGCAAAAATTAGTAAATAACAACTAGTAAAACGAAGTTGAGTCATGTCTAATGTGCACTAGTGGGATTCGAACCCACCTCTTGTGCACAATATGAAATATCAATATATCAATATTCCATTGGACCACAGGTGCTTACCAAAAATCAGTATAGTGTACATGTAGTGCAAAAATACAGCAGTATAAAAAGACACCATTACATGTCATTAAGATGGACTAGGAGAGTCTGAACTAGGGGAGTCGAACCTACCACTCCACACAATACTGAAAATTGAGTGGATCGGATCAACTACCACAGGCGCTTACTACAGGTCAGTACAATGTACATGTAAGTCAAAAATGCACCCGTATAAAAACACACTATTAAACCCTGTTAAGGTGGAGTAGGGGGAGTAGAACCCACCGCTATACACAATATTGAATATCAATAAACAAATATTCCACTGAACTACTAGGACTGGTTGCACTGCTGATGTCAGCTACCGTCCGCTGGCATGCCAGCAGACAGCAGACACTCATGCACCCTCTTCCATATATGTCATTAAGATGGACTAGGGGAGTTGAACCCGCCACTCCACACAATACTGAATATCAAGTGACAAATATTCCACTGAACCACTGGAACTAGTTGCAACCTCATAGTATACACATAGATTGGTTAAAAGATACCATCTTGATAAATTCATTTGATCCATTCATCTTCATGGATAGGACACAGGTCTATCAGACTTGTTTCCTCTCTTTCAACCCAACACTATCCCTACTAAATTGGTTGTCATTTTTATACAGGAAGATTTTTTTGGATGTCAGCTGTGGCAGCTCACATGCCGACATCAGCTACCATCCGCTGGCATGCACATACCAGTGGACATCCATGCTCCTCCTCTTCCCCCTTTCTCCTCTTTCTTTCTACCTCCATTCCTCTTTTGCCACCCCCCACACTCTCCGAGATGCCACCCCATGCAGCAGATGCCCACACACTCCATTTCCTTCTCTCCTGCCCTGATGCTGGGTGATGCTGGACAATGCCAGGGATTGCCAACAGATACCAGCAGATATCTGGCAGATGCCAATGGATGTTGATAGATGCTGACAGATGCCAGAAGGTCACAATAGCTGCTGACAAACTCTGATGGATGCCAGCTAATGGCTGCTGATGCCAACACCCCTTTTAAGCCACAAAAACTCTTTTGGAAGGTATGCCACCCTCCTTCCATCTCAAAATATCTATACAGGGACCTGTGGAAATGTAGGTGGGCATCTGTTTATTGTGTTATCTGACCTTTGAATCTATCCATTAGTAACGGACCTGTAGTGTAATGGTTAAATGTGTATTCCATTGCTGGAGGCTTCCCCAAGGCCAGGGGTTCGATTCCCTCCACAGATATAAGGAGATCAGAGTTGCCTTTTTTTTTGGTCCAACCAGCCCCCATAAATCTGTGTAGGCCTCTGCAGATGTCTGCTGGTGCCCTGTGCAGGCCTGTGTGGGCCCGCTGATAGGCTTTTACTCGGGCTGAGTGCATTAAGGGACATTATAGGCCAACCAACACTTGACACACTGGAGACTCTAGTGACCAGCTTGAGTACAGAGCAGCCTTAGCTCTGTTGCGCTATTACAGGACTTATCCATTTTACTTGGTCACCAGTTACCAGGCCTTCAGTACACCCTATTCACTTATACTATGGATAAAGGAGGCTCAGGATGTACAGCGCTAATACGACAGCGGGAAGGGACTCTAACTGAACCCCGATCACTTCCAGAAGGAGTCAGCAGTAGTCGCTGCCATTCGACAATGCACTTCAATCAGAAGTCTAAAGGGATCAATATCGATGATGCAGGATATACTTATAACCAACGGCTAGACTTGTCAGGAACTAGTACAATGAGTAGCGCTGACATTAGCGCTCACGGTGTCTGTTGAGGATTTTCCGACTATATCCAGGAACTGCTTGACCAATTGGAGTATAATAAAAGTGAGCAGACCCGTATAAATTCTAAGTCAATATAGAGTCGCCGTTAGTCGCCGTGAGTCATAATGCCATTGGTTGCCGTCAACCATGTGCAAAAGGTCGCCGTTGACAGGTCACCATTGGAGGGAACCACAAGAAGAGGCGCTAGGAGGTAGCGCTGCAGATGGACTTCCTACCTTGGCAAACACGGTAGCACACAGTATATAAGATAGCTACATTGCATGTAAATAGCAACAAATCGTAACCTCTTGAGCACCCAAGTTACCCTTAGCATTCAAATCGTGTTAGCTTGCTCAAACTTTGTCACTAAGTTGGGTGCTAGCCTCGTTTATCCCATCTTTGTTGTTTACGGTGCCACCTACGGGCATGTTACGCTGCGCTATTTGCCTTGTCTTCTATATCTTTGTGTAACTACAACACTTATTGTTTGTCAGGTAGCATACGAAGCGCTATCATTTAGCGCGTTGTTTTAACATCTTTGCTCGAGCACACCGGGACTCTGTTGGGACTCCTCATAACTACACACGCCAAGCGCTGGAGACAGCGTTGTACTGCGTATACGTCCAGCGCATCCAACCACAGTTGGCGTCATCACTGCATAGGTTTGAGTCCGTTGACATATATCTGCATGGATATCCACTGGTAGCTTGTGTCAGGTTCCGCTGAGTCGGGGGCCTTCTGGAAAAGCAATTGCCCTTACAATGCAGACTTGACCTACGGATACTTGGGTGTCTGGAACTCTGGGGCTAGGACTCCAGGGTTTAAGACGTGGACAGGGGTAATCCCGGGAGAGGGAACTTGGTCCAGGGGTTTTGGGTTTTGGGTAGCTGAGGATAGGGTGGGGGTCAAGTCGTGAACCAGGGGTTCTAAGACGAGACCAGGTTAACAAATTAAAAGTCGCGAAGTGCATACCAAACTTAGAGCACGCGGTTATTCAAGTGTGCCAGTCAAAGCGTGCTAGTCAGTGCATACCAGTCAAGCAGAGGGCACGCAACAATTCAAGTAAGCCAAGTTAATGCAATATCAAGACTAGTGAATACAACGGGGAACTATGCTATAAGTACTACAGGACCGGGTCTCGGGGTTCCGGGATGTCTGGAATGGGTTCTGGGGGTCATTGAGTGGTGGGTAGGGACTGTATACTTGGATCGCGCATGTGGGGCGCGCGATCAATTGGCACGGAGGGAGCTGTGATGCGTGATGCGTGATGGCTGGAAGCGAGTCGCATGATCCGATCGTTGATCGGGGCTGATGGTGGCTGGTGGTGGCCCTTGATGCGCGTGATGGCGGTGTCGGTAGTCGTGATGGTGGGGCGCGCTCTGTGGGGTCGGAGGGAGGGTCCCGGGTGGTGTTCCGGGGATGTTCCGGAGTAGATCCAGAGGGGAGGGGTCATGACAGCTTGCATAGGCCTGCGTAGGTCTGCAGGGCCCTTTTGTAGATGTACACTGGCATCAGGGGTGGGAACAGGAGGGAAGGGGAGGCACACAGCCTTGAGTTATTGCAGGGAGGAAGAGAGAGGGGAGAGAAGTAAGGAATCTTGAGGAGGGTTTATTCATGCCATGACGTCCACCAATGGAGGAGGTTTTCACTCATGGGCTGATGCCCACTGGCAGCTGCTGATGCACATTGACATCTGCTAGTGTCTACTGGCATCCGCTGGGCCTGTGTGCACATGTGTGTGCCTGCCTTTTATCAATCTACTAGACCGTGTCATACAGCACATTGTGACACGTCTGCAGCTCTGTATTCTATGGCACTGTGGGCACTGCTCCACTTCAGTGTAGTGGACTCCACTGGACATGTATGTGCACATGTTGCAGAAAAGAAATCTGATTTCTTTGGTCCTGGGATAGTTCTCGAGTGCCAGATTCCTCTTTCCAAAAGAAAGAAGAGCCAGAGACTCAAGCCATAGCTGTATAGTTGCACAGAGCTGGAGGTTTGAAAGGAACTAGGTGAGGATAGGCCAAGTATAAGAGAGAAGAGAGATGGAGAATATGGTTGGAGTCATTTTCTATGTAGAGCTTGTATAAGTCACTGCACCATGGCCCAGAAGTTGGATTTCATAGTCAGAGTAGCCTGCTGCTGCTGCTGCTGAGGCGGCGCCCCATCAAAAGCTATGCCTGGTGTAGAGCCCTGGATTGAGACTCACAAGAGAGAGTGCACTGCAAATTTCTTTGACAAAGTGTGCATATGAGAGTGCATTGCCATCTGGCTGCTCAAACAGCAATGCAGAGTTGTCTCAGAGAAGCTTAGCATAGAGCCTTTTGAAGGCAGTGATGGGGCAGGTTGGGAGGCCAGGTACTGCAGCAACAGTGATAGTAACTCCCTTTCTGAATGGGTCAGTTTTCAAGGCAGGGAGCATGAGGCATGTGTGGGTGGCAGCTTCAAAGCTGGGAAAGAATTTGACAGAGCCCCTGGAAAGATTGAGGCTGGCAGTGTACTTTCCTCCCTTACTCACTATAAATTCACCGCTGTGGAGGAGGCCTGAGTAGGCCAGGCAATAGGTGGCGTAGATGGTAGTGTGGCCAGAGATGGTGCCTGGCTGGAGCTGGGTAAGGAGGGCAGTGAGGATTGATAGGGTGACTGGCTATACTGGTTGGCGATCATGCTTGCTGTGATAGCACTTGACCTCTCTGATGAGGCACTTGACCAGGGGAGACTTGATGGTGCTGAAGAAGAGGTCAATGTCAACATGGAGAGAGCATACAGCTGATAGATAAGCTTTGATGGTCTTGGGCTAGATATGGCCTGCAAGGGATGCGACCCATGAGAGGATAGCTGGTTGAGAGGCTGGAAAGATTGAGCTATCCAGGTTGTAGAACCCATTAAGCTGGGCATGCAGGATAAATTGCCACTGACCTATAGAGTATGTTTGCTGGGTGCTGGTGGCAAGTCTGTGCCAAAGGTAAAATGCCATGGTCTTGGGGTGATGTTGGTTTTGTTGGTACCACCAAGTTGGAGGCATTTTGAGCTGAGTTCTGTTGGAGCCATGGAGCAATGGTGAACATGCAAGAAAAAGCAAAATGGGAGGCAGTGTCAGCAATCAAATTCTCAGCAGAAGAAAGCCACTCAGAAGAAGAAAAGGAAAAATCGAGACAGCATGCAAACACAACCAGGTGTTGTACAAACTTCATGGTGGCAGGTGATTTAATTGACCTGTTGCAAAGAGCATGAAATACTGCTTTGTTATTGACATGGAAGACAACATGAGTACCTCTCAGAACTTTCCCCCAGCACAGGACAGCATAAAGAACAGCAAACATTTCCTTTACCTGAATGTGCTGAGCACACAGACATCTGGAGCAGTGGGCCAAGAACCATTCAGTCTGGAAGTGGCCATCTAGACCTTTGGAGCTGCTGGCATCTGTAAAGATGTCTAAGCGTTGGCAGGCTGGAGCAAATATGCAGATTCCATTCCAGTGTGGTGTGATGGAATGCCACCATGCTATGTCTTGGCGGGCAGAGCAAGGAATGCAGCGAGTAGCAAAGGGAGAGATAGGAAATGTGGTGCTGAAATCATACAGGCCTCACAAGAAGGCACAGATAGTTGGGATGACTTGAGAGGCAAACTGAAGAAAGCCTGTAAGGTTAGTGAGCTTGTGGTGATGTCACAACCCCTCCCACCCGGAACCACTCCAGAACACCCCCAGAACTCCATCTGGGGCTCCTCCTCTGACCCCACAACACAACCCTCTGTCATCACAACCACCGACACCACCATTATGAGCAGCAAGGCCTGCTATCATGCAATACCCCTGACAGCCCCGCATCATGAACCCTGGGACTACCCAACAGCCTAACCACCATCCCACAATCAACAATCAGATCACGTCATTCAACCTAGCCATCACACATCACACATCACAACTCACCTCCACGCCAATTGATCATGCACCCTACACACATGATCCCTGGTATACAGTCCCCTTCTATTACTCAATGCCCCCTAGAACTTGTCCCAGACATCCCAGAACCCCATAGTATTTATAGAGTAGCCCCCTCCTTGTATTCGCTAGTCTTGATATTACATTTGATTGCTTGTGTGCCCTTTGATTGACTGGTACACACTGACTGGTATGCTTGACTGGCATGCTCAATTTGTTTGTGTGCTCTTAAGATTGGTATGCACTTCGCGACTTAAGCTTTACTAACTGGGTCTCATCCTAAAACCTCCAGTTCTTGACTTGACTCCACTCCTTTAATTCTTTTGACTTCACCTGATCCCTGGACTAAGTCTTTTATTTCAGGAATCCCCCTGTTTGCATCTTGAACTCTAGAACTCAGTTCAGAGTTTCAGACACCTGAGTACATGTAGATCAAGTCTGCCTTGTAAGGGCATTGCATTTCCGGAAAGCCTCCAACTCAGCAGAACCTGACAGGTGAGTACAGCAGCAGCAAAATGATGGTAAGATCTGTGAGGTACTGGAGTTTCTCAGTAGAAAGTCAGATTTCCATGCTGACGAAGTCAATTTTGAGGCCTAGAAACTCCATGATTGTGTCTGGGCCCAGTATCTTAGATGGCTGCTGGAAGTTTAGCCTGAGCTGCTGTCCCAACTTAAGGGCCCATATAAGAGAATCCTGTATGAGAGACAGGGCAGTAGAGGAGGGGAAGATGCCAAGAAAGTCATTGGGGTAATGGCATATTTATGCTGGGATATTGGCCTGAAGAATCCAATGAAGGGCTTCAGCAAATAAGTTCAAGATGTATGGGGCTGAGCGAGCACCAAAAGCAAAGACAACATTATAGTAGAGTTTGCCCTGCCATTTGAAGCTGAGGAGGGGCCAGTCGGCTGTGCGAACAGAAATATGATAGAAGGCTGCTTTGAGGTCCAATTTGAGCATTGGAGAGCCTGACCCTGATGCAATGATGTCTTGGATGGCACACTCTATCCCGTTGTATATGATGGAGGCTTTGTTGTCAGGGATCCTGCTGTTAACTGATGTGCCTTCTGGCCAGAAAAGGTGGTGGATCTACTGAACTTTTGTTGAGCGTTTTCGAGAGACTGCTCCAATGAGTAACATGTGGAAGGTAGCAAATGGTGGAGATTTAAATGGTCTATAGGTCCACCTGTTGGCAACCTGCATGGCAACATTGTTTGCTAAAGTTTCAGTGACTGCAGGGCTGGTGAAGATGGATTTGAGGTTGGTACAATGCTGACTTAGAGTTCGGTCTCCTTTAAAGCCAATATTGGTGCCAAAACGTATTATTTGTATTAAGAAATCTATGAGGGTACAGTCGGGGTAGTGGCATAAGTAATGAGTCCAAGCTTTCCATTAAGTGTTGAGAATACATGAGGAAGATGGTTGGTGTTAGGGTGGGGTGGAGGAATTGGGAGGGAAGAGTTGAGTATGTCCAGATATGCAAAGCTGGGAGACAAAGTTGAGTGACCAGTGGGATGGCGAAGTCAAGCTGAAGGGGTAGCAAGCCTATGGCTTGCCCTGCCATGCACCTAATTCTTATGCTGGTGCTTGCCATGGTTGGGTTTGCTGCATGTAGTGCACAAATGAGGCTGCCCTCATAGGCAAGGGCTAAATGGACACCTTCCATTGTTGAATTTCCAACAAGGCTCGTTGGGATTAGGTGGAGTGCAAGAGGTTGATGAACTCTTTGATTTGGGGGGTGGTGCCTTGCGGTGGGCATAGACATGCTCTGATAGTAGGTCATTGTTGACCTATTACCTATTGAAAAAGACCACATGATAATCATATACTGCTATCCACTCATACTCTGCCACCAGTTTTACGAGGTGGGCCATGTAGCGGAAAAAATGGCCAGTGGTGGCTGCATTGTTGACGTGAAAGGAGAGGATGTTGAAATATGTTTGGAGGGGAATGATGATCAAAAAAGGAGATTTATACTCTTTTACTGTCCAGTGGCTGACCTCAAACTGGTTCGTTGACCTGTTGAAGGTATATGCCATATCTTTGTCCTGATGTGCTGGGTCTAGCTTGTGCAGGTTTGCTGCCTTAAAGTCATGGGTAATGATCACGCTTATCACTGCCACATTGACATTGGAGAAATGTATGCAAAGAGAAAGGGAGGCAGCAGACAATGCAATATTGATTCCTGCCCCTGCGATTGGGGGGATGAACATGGATGCCTGGGCTGTCCCAGGTGCCATGGTAGACAGTGGAAAAGCTGGAGCAGGAAGCGGTGCATTTGCTGGTATTTTTGTGAGAAGTTGCCTGACTAACTCGTTGAGTTCTGCATGGAAGTCCTGCAGGGAGTTGAAGTCTTGTGCTGAGATGGGTGGCTTGGTTGTTGTGGCTGCTGGGGCTGGTGCTGTGACAGGAGTGGGGGTCATTGGGTTGGACGAGGATCTAATAAAGTGACTGCTAGGAGCTCAAGGAGGCAGTGGAGCATTTGGCATGCACTGAGGGCAGCAAACTCTTTAGAAGACTGATTAAATCAACAATAAATGCATGATGTAATGTGGGCATAATGCGATGGTGCTGCAAGCGCAGTGTAAGACAACTATATTACAAGTATGAAAAGGAAAAGAAGAGTACAGAGTACTTACCTGCAAGCACAGTGTGAGACAACAAAGGTGTCGTAGCTGCTGCTCGCAGGTATATATAAGAAATATAACAAAGGGTGGCCAGCCAAGATGGCCATCTAAGAGGTAAGGCTGAATGTGATTGTGTGAAGAGTCAGAGCATCTCTGCCAGAATTAACCCCAGGCAACTCCCCATCACAATCTCACCTAATCCACCATTCACTTTGGATTACCTGGGCTCTTATGCCCTTTTATATAGGTGTCCTGGGATGCCCAGTGTCTGGCCATGGACCATGCCATGTTTTGCACTTGTACATGCTATTTGCACCAGCCACCCTTTCAAGTCCACAGTGCATAAGCACCTGGCCTCTACAAAGAAGCCATTGCTGACTATGAGGCGGTTACAGGGCAACCATTTATGCTTCTTCAAGCCCAAGACCTGACCTTCAAGGCTCAGGCTGTTGACATTCCAGAGGCATCTTCCTCTGTTTTCACCACTTTGGATGTGATACACATCCTTATTTATAATCAGATTCTGGTCAGCTGGGCTAACCATGCATACATGTATGGAGTCACTTTCTTGGCCCACATATTCTTCGCTGACCACTGGCTTCAGCAGGAAGCCATGGCTATTGATGATGAGAAACTGCAATGCCTCAATCACTATGGGATTCCCCAGTCCCTCGCTGAGTGGGATGGATGGCACAAGGCCACCATTAGCAATCAACAGCGCCTGCTACTTCAGCAGCAAGACAATCATTGCACTTTTGACAACGCATTCTGCAAAGAAATGTATCTCTTCATTGGGCAAGACATTTATGCCTGAGAATTGTGGATATGCCACTACCCATCCAATAATGGGGCTCTCTCTAAGCCCGAAGAACCAATGATGAGTCAACCTTTTGACTCCACTCTCACACTGTTCCCCCTCCAGGACTATGACAATTTCCAGCCTGAGGCTGGGCCATCAGGCACCTCACACAAGCCTGCATCTAAGAAGGATCTTCTTGACTATGACATGGATGACACTATGGCCAATCTATTTCAGGCTTCCAGGGACTCTCCCATTGCCCTCATTCCTGACTTATTGACAGTCTGACCATCATGGTGTTTTGAGACCATAATTTGGTCTGATTAGAGGGTGTGTAGTATATTGCACTATATGGCCATGGCCACATAGCTTTTAGTTAGTAGACATAGCTAAAATTATATTATATTTATTATAATATAATTTCATTTATATACATATAAATATGTACTTAATTGCTGCTTAAAAAGCAGCTTATTTTTGTTTTACACTACATAGTCAATAAACCAGTCTGGTCTGATTCTGTACTGTGTGAACTAAGCTATCACAACATCTGTAACTTCATTACAGTAAGAGAATATCTCTTAGTTCTGAGATCTCCATTATGCATTTGTTGATATGCAACTTGGTTGCTCATCAACTCTGCCATTGGAACATGTGGCATCAGAGATGCCTTGCTCTCCACCTTGAGAGTCATACTGGCTTGCCTATCCAGATCTGAAGTATCTGTTCTAGGGTCTCAGTTATGCATGTGAGAGGGCTCCTCGCACCACCCTTGTCCTGCTGGAGTATGAAATATACTCACCAGGTCTGCTTCAAGCACTTCCTGCACCCATGCTAGTGCCTCCACTAGCTTGACTTCAACATCTTGATTGCAATGTGCCAAGCATTCTTCAGAAGTGTGGCTCCAAGAAGTCAATACTTCTGATTGCATTGCTGCCTTATGCTGCAAATATATCTGGAGTTCCAATGAGAGAACTCTCATCATCAAATCAGTATATTTAGTACTAAATACAATGGGCCCTTTGTGCTCTTGCTACCTAAGTGCTACTATATGCACTGAAGCATATTGCTAAGTCATACTTGGGTAGTGTATTTCATCATCTCTAAGTATAAATTCCAGAACATCTGCAAGTGCACAGTGTAAGCAGTTTTCAACTGCTGTTTCTCTGCTCTAGTGTTGTTGTCCATAAAGGAATCAGGAGCCTCCTCTGGGAGGTCATCAGCCTCCTTGACCTCTTCCATAGCAGGAGTGTGTGAGAAGCAATTTTTCACAGTTTCTGCTTCATAAGTTGCAGCCTCCTCCAGTACCTCCTTTATGTGAGCTTCTGCTATTCTGGTAGGCATCAAGCCTGCTGCAGCCCACCTGGCCTCACTATTCCAGTTTGGAGGCATATATCCCCCAGTCTATACTAACAAGTCAGTGACTTCTGAGGCACCCAGGGTGCCTGTTGACTATCTGGCCTTGTCAGGAGGCCCTTTGGAAGCTAGTTGGCTGGACCATCAAGGTCCTCCTGGCAGCTGCATAACTGGGGAAGTTAGTCTCTCAGGCATTTTGTCCCATAGCTGTTGCTCGTCCTTCTATAGCAAGCTTTTAGCTCTTTAGGCCTCATTTTCATTTTTGAAAAGGTTGGAACTCTGACTTTGATCTCAAGCCTTAGGCCCTGCCTGGCCTATAATAGATGCCTGTGCATCCTGTGTGTCTACTAGGTCACTCCATAGATCATAGGCATTGCATCCACTGTTTGTGGTGAAAGTAGGTATAGTGTTACTTATTGATCTCTTGTTTGAAATTTGCATGGTGTGGCTGTGCAAAAAGCTCAAGAAGCTGATAGAGTTCAGTCAAAGAACT
>QFEW01002370.1:0-37644 GCA_003316525.1 Termitomyces eurrhizus
ACATCAAGGCGTTCAGAGTCCAAAGATTGCTCCGCTTGTGGTGGGGGAGTAAGAGTCCTGAATAGTAGATTGTTCTTGTATGGGGGCTCGAGGCAAGTGATAGAGCCAGTTAGCTCATCCGAAAAGCTGTAAAATTTCCCATCGCTATCTTCATCGCTGGGACCAAATTCTTTGCAGCAATCCCATTCATTTGAGAATGAATCGTAGCGTGTCTGCGCTTGACTATACTCTCCAAGCATTTCTTCCCTATCAGCCCTGCACACTTGAACGCAACACCAGACAGTTTTGTCATCATCACTGGGAACCCATTTGAAAACTTTAGCGCTGACCGTGGGCAGATGGCACTCTCTGTTTAAGTGGGTCTGTCGCTCAATAGCACTTTCATACAAGAGATGCCTTGCGTTGCAGGTGTCGCAAGCAGCGAAAAAGACTCCATATTCAGGCTGCTTTCCCATAGTACAGACTTCCTGTACAGGGTTGCTCGAAGCTAGTACTGCACGCTGGAATTGGTCCGAAAGAGGGGCAAGATAAGCAAGGAAAGGAATCAACATTTCTTGCATCCCCCATCAATACCATACGGGGACGTTGTACTTCAAAAACCATTCAACAGTCGGTTGATTTGTGTTTTTACTGGTAATATCGATGAAGACGCCAGCACGTTCAGTAGTTGCGGAGAAATCACAAATCACTGACAATTGGAGCACTTCTAATAGTTCAGGCTGAAATCCATGGGCCAAAAGCGCTCGGTACCAGTACATATCTGTGCCGGTTTTGTTGGCTGACCTAGCTTCAGCGATAAGATGCGACAACACTCCCATCCAAACTTTGAACAATCCTCAGGATCTGTAAATTAATGTCAGCATATGTCCAGGACTGTCCTCTTTTCCTATGTAACCAATGGCCCAAGGAGAGAAGGGGCGCCTGACCAAGATCTTAAGTTCTTTGCTTATGACAGATGTCACCAGCGACAACCACCAATCCAATTTTATCCATGAGTCTTGAACTTTGGCAGGTAGGTGATACCTCTCTCGCCCTTTTTCAATGCAACGGTGTAGGTGTTTGGGCACTTTCAAAAGTTGTTCCAATAGAGGGCCGACATAACAAGGGTTATGTGGAACAAATGCAAGCCATTCAAAGGTTTCCATCCACTAATGAGGCTGAGTAAAATCTTCTTCGCTGGCAGTTTGGATGTGAAAAATAGCACTTTCTACACCGATTTTTGCATTGAATGGTGGGATAGGAGCATGGTGGCTGGAGTTTGGGGAATAGTAGACATCTCCTTGATGGAAAGTAACAGCGCCAGAAATTTTGTCTACTCTGAAGAGCTGCATCAAGGATATGAAAAAAGTTTGTATATAGCAGCAGGACTCACTTGCGGTCCATTCTGGATTGCAATGGGACCATGCTCTATATGTTTAGGAGATACAATTCTGCAGACAACAACTCTAAGGATGTGATACTGAATAGGCTGGGGCAAGCCCCAAGTATGCTGAATGGTCAAAGAAAGTTACAGATTGAAGCAGGTAAAAGGGAGCAGCATGATTAACAGTGAGCTTGGATGAACCCAGAACTTGCTATTGGCGAGCAGATGATGTCACGTGTCATTGGTCCATGGAAAGATTATATTAATATTTGTTCTCGTTCACTTCTTCCACACAAAACATATATACAATTATGAGCATTATTAAACATCTTCGATACGTATATCAATTGATGTAGTTGAGAAAACATGACATTAAAAACAAAATTGGCTTCTAAAACCTCAAAGTTCCAGCCCTGGACAAACGTGCTTGATTCAGACCTTCTGGTGGCTGAACTTGATTGCTGAGATGGTTAAACAGGACCATTGCTTGCAGCCATTTTCTTGAGAATCCTCTTAGCAGTTCCCTCTTCTTCCTATTCTGCACGGCGCTTTGTTGACCCTGATACAGATGTGAAGGCATCTGCCGGCGATACTTCGCCTTGCTGTTTACCAAGGGATACAATTGCCCTCTCGAAGATCTTGATAAATGAATCACAGGCGTCGGCCAGGAGGAAACAGGTTTTCTTGTCTCCTTGAATCAAGTCATGTGGGAAAGCAGGGTATAATGCACACCACAAGTCTTTTATAACGGTTCAAAGAACTTGAAAATGGGGAGAGATATAATTGAGAACAAGATGTTCCAATCCGAAGTGTAGCTGGCCAGCTTTTAGACAACCTAGATCTTGAAAGCTGCCGTTGCCAAAGAACCAAGCAGCAATAGGAGTGTATCATTCAGCCTTCTTAAACAAGCCATCTTTGTAAATTTTGACTGGGTTTATGTCCTGATACTGGGTGCAAAGGTAGAGAAGGACATAGACAAGACTTTCAAGATCAAACCCAAATGTGTGCATTGATCCCCACAACAACAGGGGTATGGCCATGAAAGGCACCATGCTCTAAATCAGAGATATATGTTAAATTATACAAGGATGATGTCAACACGACTTACGGTACGAATTGTGTTTTTGCCAGTATTTGGGGATGAAACTGTAATAGGCAACTGTTGTTCATGAAAGCACGTCTGAGGAATGTCATGTAAATCCTGGAGTAGACTCCTTTTGGATGAGACACCAGCCAAGAAGGATGAGTGACCATCAATTCCACATGGATGTAGTTGGGGAACGGGAGAACCAGAATTGACAGGAGTTTGATCAGTGTCCTCCTCGTCAGTATCATGGCAATGCACTTCTTTAGTTATCAACTGTGTATGGATAGTTCAAGTAGAACGGCGCTCATAGTTGCTGCGAGGAAGATGACCGTGAGCAGAGGAATCAGTGTCCATCTCTAGGCTGCTTTCCCTTTCTTGAGGGAAAGGTCACTTGCATCCTGATAGGCATAGGATGCCTGTAAAGGACCCTGTTGATGAGAGCCGCAGGCACTGTTTCTATTACTTTCAATAAATGCAGCATAGTCGAAGTCGATGAGGATTCCAGGTCGACATTGATGTGTGAGTCATATTATCCCTGCAGCATTTCCCTCAGAATAAAATTCTTTTATTTCTTGTTTGGTAAGCGGTGCATTTTGAATCATTATGTTCGCAAAGGAAATATCACAATGAACACAGTTATGATCTTTTAAGAATTTAATCGCTAGAGTGGACAAGTTTCAGTAAATGAAATCAAAAGATGATTCAGCCTACCAAAACAGATGTCGAGAAAAACACCCAGCAGTTCAATCAGGGATTGGACGTTTGAGAGCTTCACACAAACAGGTGACATCACCAATTGCCGGCGTTCTCTGGTCTCTGGTGAATCGTAGCTGAAAAGCGCCGTACAAATAACAGAAGTCTTTGTGACTACTGCATAACATATGGGTTTGGAAATGAATGGGCAAAAGCCATCTTTGTGAAGTTCTTGGAGGTAGTGACTTTTATTATGCCTTTGGCCAGAGAGGATCCACGAATCCTTTATAATTGCCTGCTTTTGGTCTGGGGTTTCAACAGCCCAGACTCGTGTAGCACACCCAAAGAGGGCCTGGGACTTGAATATTTCTGATTTCACAATGAATGTATGATCACACAAAATGGTGGAGAGGTTCAAAGAAATATTCTGTTTAAGATCCTGCTTGTCGCCAGCTATAATATATTGTTGCTTGATTTTTTTGGTCAAGTCCATAAAATAGATATCATTGGGTGGTGTGATCGTACTCTTTTCAACGTCATTCTTCCACCGTGGTACAAATATTTTTTTTGAATATCGCACTCAAAAATTAGGCCTGCCACCTTCTTTCAGAAACCTCTATACAACATATAGCGGACGCAGACATTCAAAACAATCTAAGACACTTACCCTGCCACTTGGAACCTCTCACATCATTGTAGAATCCAATCCCAGTATAGTCAACAGACCGAACGTAAGACAAAGAAGAACCCTAACCAGTTCTTCAGTGTTTCCTTCATATGTGAGCGGTCTGATGTTTATCTTCCCCTGCCTATCAATAATATGCAGATACCACTGATTCCTATATAAACTCAGGGAGGTAGATTACACGCGATTCCCTTGGATGTAATGCATCAAAACATTGGGTGATTGAATTATAAAGACTCATATACATACCTTGGGAGTAGAGCATGAGATATGACTTACAGTCTATCCCTTCTGTCATGGTTTTGGTCAGACCTGTCAAGACGGACATCTCCACCAATGCAAGAACATCCAGCCAGAAGATACTACTATTATCATAGGCACTGGATATCGGATGAGATTTGACAAGGACAATGTCGGGTTTTGCATGCCATGGGCCTGCAATGGTGATTTTGTTACTCTTTCCTCCAGTCCAATAGCGGTCAGGAGGAGAGAGGTGAGAAGAAAATTCCAGACATTCATATGCAGCAATAGTGATGGTATTGAAATAGTTGGCAATGTGCCTTTTGCTCTCCAGACAATCTATGGCATGAATACGGCCCTCATGAAAGATATGACTGTTGTTCTTGATAAAATCTTGGACATTGAAGGATTGATCCAAAACAAAGACGCTTGACAAGAAGGAGATAGGAGCCTCAATCTGTTTCATGTCTGGTTTGAGTCGCATATGAAGATCTGGAAGTACCATCCACATTTGGTTGTCATCCAGACGATAGCTATGAAACTTGGAGATGAATATGTCGGAGCTGCCAAGAAATTGGAGGCCACTATAGCAAGTAATGTTAATTAATACTCTGTGGGCATTATATAACTGAGGTCCAATCACTTACTGGTTATTTGGCAGTGGAGGGAGCACTGGTGGCAGAGTAGCCTCTTCATCAACATACAATTTTTAATTCGCAGCCAAATGATTCTGGATGGAGAGCATGGCATCCTTCCAAAACTCGTTGTATGGGTATGGATATGGGACTAATGGAAAGTCCAGAGCCATAATGTGTATAAGCGAAAGACAGGCGAGCACATTGTATTGTTGTATGTAGTCTGTTATGAACAGAACTCCAGTCCGAAGGCGAACCCCAATCGATATCGATTGTCGCTCCTTGAGTGCACTATTGCCAAAATGTTATAAGGCCCTGGCCATGCATGCCTCTCTTTTTTGACGTTAAGAAGATATTATCTGCACCTATGCCCACTAAATCAGCCGTTATCATCACTATCTACTATCTGATTGTCAGCTGAGCTGGTCTTTAGCATGTAGTGGCTGAATAACTGACGTTATCTGGAAAAACAACATGTAAGAAGAGTCGTACGCCAAAAGGAAATGTGTCACTTCCCTGTCACCTTTTCCTTTCGAAAATGGCATTTTGCATTGTCATACATCCTTTTGTTGAGAGACGTGTGCACTGAAAATGGCGTGACACATCTTGTCTAAGGAAAAAGTTTTGGAGGGTCAATTGGTCCAAGTTTTGGCTGCCAAAAGTGTGGCTGTGCATGAATTGACAAGTCGATGTTTTTGCACTGCCACATAAGGTGATTGGCGATGTCAAAAATCTCAGCCATCACTGACGTGTCATAGAAGTTACATGTTACCACACTCAATGTATTGTGGATTGTTTAGTCTACTAATACTCTATTTAATCAGTCAGCATATTTTGTGAGATAAGTCCTAGGTTCATGATGATCGAGCTTTCTTTTCTGTAAAACTGGTGAGCTATGGTTAGAAGTGTTCTGATGCAGAACTTGCCTCTGGACAAAGAATTGTCAGATCGGCATCTCTTCAAACCTGGATTAACTGCACCATCATGAGATTGACTTCCCTCTGTTTGAAAGTCCGAATTGTCCATATCGAGGCTTGACTCATTTGAGATGGATTTGTCCTTTGCGTGTTGTAGGAAGGTGTTCGAACAACTTTTGAGCAAGGAGATGCCCATAGCTTTTGCACACCGCCAGTCTCCAAAAACACAACCATCTGCATGTTCTCCGAGATCTAAAACACAATTAGCAAAGACAATTGGAGGAGAGCAAAGCATTTGCCATATGCAGTGTTAGATGAGACCTCAATTTTATAACCTTCACCTTCCCAGGAAAATTTACGATGTGTAATAGGCATAGCCTTCAACTGGTTATAAGCTTCCCAAGCAGGTCCTCCTCTCAAACACCAATCAATGTCCCTCGCAATGTCTTGAGGCCTCACTTCATCGCGGTGCTCATTTAACCCTATATCATAGGCTAAATTCTTATATATCATGAGAAGACAAACATGGTGGATGAGGAATGGGGTGAATAGCTTTTCATATGCACCGACTCCCATGTAGGTTACACCATCATGAGTAAATAGATGCCTCCCTAAGAACCACTCCAATAGTTTTCTAGCATGAGAGCGATTCTTGATAGCTGCTTTCATGGCTTCAGGGAGCTTGAGGCGAACGTAATACCAATGGACCAGGCCACTGTACAACTCGAAATACAAGCAGAGATAAAAGATGGACAGAGCCCCACTCCATGTTAAAGGATCTGGCAGATGAGTCGTGATAGGAACTGAAACCTCCTTATTGGCATTGCTTTATAATCAATATCTATCAGACACTTACAGTCAGAAGAATTGACAAGATCCAGGACATAGTACATCAAAATGCTTGTCAAAAGCAAGTTGGATGTGTCTTGATGTTCATTCAGTATTGGTGACAGTGCGTTTTCCAACAAAATCGTGGAAAATTCCGATGATTGAATTCTGAATAGTGGTAGTACAATAAAAGTGTCTGCCTTTACAAAGTGCAGGCTCTGGGCTGACAACTGCATGTGGAAGACCTGGTCGCATAATCCTGTAATACAGTCATGGAACATCGTTGATGCCAAATAACATGAAACTCACAAGGTAGTTCCTGGTACTAAGACCAAACGGGCTATATTCCATTGGTCATCATTCGCCGCAGAAATGTCATATTCAGACGTGAACAATGATACATCAGCAAAATCATTGAAAGAACCGCTTTTAGGAGTAGCAACATACCAGATCTTACAACCTGTTACCACCTGTAGGAACGTCCCAAAGCCATCGGAATCCATGTGCCAATAATGAGTGGTTGCGCCAGTGGATGCAATGGCCCAACGCATGTCAGGGACAGGAAAAAGTCTGTCATTGCCACAATAAGTGTGTCTACGTGTCCGCCTCCATGCAACTGTGTCTGTTGAGTATGGTAAATTAGGAAAGGCATTGTGAGAATCTGGGAGGTAAAGGCAATTCAAAGCCTTTGGTGGATCAGCTTGCATTGCATCAAAGAGATCTAGTAGTGTGCCCGTCCTAAGCTTTCCAGGGCCTAAAATGGTGAAGTCTGCTTTGTTGTTAGTGGATATCTGTACCCCAGGACGGAAGAGATTACCGTGCAAGATAGTAGGTTCATCCAGAGCAAAGACACTTGCAAGTGTCTCCTCCGAGAACAACACATTGAGATGAGGCTCCTCAGTTATTACGATGCACGCATTGGTTTCCAGAAGGGACATGATCATGCTCAATCCAAGTTTTGTGTACTTTTTATGTGTTATGATTTTTACCAAACTCGATTCGGAACCTTTCATCATGCATTCCATATGTTTAAACCACTCCATGTCCTCTGGGAGCTATTGAAACAACATGAGAAAAGTTAAGTTCTGTTCAACGGATACTCCTACGTGGAACATGGGAACATATTCATATGTGGCAGTTGTTGGTCTGCCCAGAATAGGTAGATTATACTTGGTTGATGTTTTTTCCAGAGGCCTATCTACGACAAAACTGATCTTCTCTCTGTCGTCTACTTCAAAGTCCTGTTAAAAGCTGTATGTCAAAATTCTATGAGGATTTTGTAACAACATTCCCAGACCGTCTCCTCTATAGTCAAGTCAATTGTCATTTGCGCTTGGATGCTATTGCTTGGGCATCAGGGTTTATTATAGTCTTTGCTAACAGTTACCTTAGCCTGGTTTTTCGTTCTAGGTCTCAGAGTCAAAATCCCTTGAAATGTGTCAAATTAAGTAATGTTCTCCTTGAATCAACTTACTTGATGTATTGACTAAATTTAATCCTTGTTCCTCCTGTGACATGCTGTGATGTTTGTTGTTGTTTAATATCATCAGAGGACTACTATCATCATCCGAATTTCCACTGTCATTATCCAAGTTGCCTTCCCTCCTTGTGGGTTGGTCTTGTTCCTCTTGTGTCATGCTTTGACATGATGTGGGCTTTTGTTTGCTATAACATAGTCTAGGCAGAGTACAACGTTCAGGCGACAAAGTAGCATGTGCCTCTACATGACAATAATCAAATCATAAATCATCCCCTAGTCATTATTTTTTTCTGAGACGATGCACCTGCTCGATCAGTCATAGCTCCAATTGAAGCGTCATGTCCTGAATCAAAAATATTAACATGAAAATATAAGAGCAAGTCTTCCTTTACAAGAAGAGATGATCATACGTGAAGATTTATAGATATTGATCCATTTCTTGGTTGCTGATGGGGCGGTATCTATCAATTCTGGCAATGTCATAGCCAATTCATCTAGGAGGATACTGCCTGTTGCTGTGTTGAAAATAACCCTCCATACAAGTCGTTCCGCCTTGTGGAGTTCTGATGGACGAGCTACAGCACCCAAGATGGCCCACATCTGCGATGGATCAGGGTTAGGGTATCATCAGTTATCACATTATAGACATACAAATACTGACATCAAGCAAGCTTTCTCTTCTGGCAATCTCTGAATACTCCCATGGCAATAGCAAGAGCAAGGGCAATGTGGTTAATGCCAGGTCCAGCTGATTGTGGAAGTGTCTCGGGCTCTGTCCTGCTTGACTACGTTCTATCAAAAGATCAAGCGCTTTACGATCGGCGTCGCTTCCACTATGAGAGCAAAGTGCACTTGGGTGAATTCCATGATATTCAATTTCATATGAAGCCTACCTTTCAACAATCAATCGTCCAACACCAAGTGCATCAGATGGAACAGAAAGGTTTCCCTGTGATGCAATGCCGTTACAAGCCGAAAAGACTCAAGAAGAAGAAAACGGACCCCCAGGATCAGACCAACGTGTATGGCAGCTACTGTGAGATTGATCAAGGTATTTATGATGTCTTTTTTTCCTTCATGATTAATTAATTCTGTGTACAGCACCAAGAGATGACTGGGAGATGTAGAAAAATGATTCGTTTCCAAGCCACGAGAGGCGTCATGAAGGGATTTTAGATAATCATCCAAATCTTGTGCAAATAGATTGATGATTTCCTGAAGGTTGTTCAACGATCCGAGAGGCTAACAGAAAATATCAGCAGCTTTTGAGAGGTTAAAGAGCCACTCACGGTCTTCTGATGGTATGGAACATCAACTATTAACACAGATGACAATGGCCTGAGAGGATTGCCAAGCATCATACTGTATACATCCAACAACCTGTAGAGCTTGAGCGCCTTGAAACAAGCCTCTCAGACTTGCTTGACACCAGCCATAGTCATCATGGCCATGTCTCCTAGCATATCCACTCTAAACAGCAAGATTATCAATTGAGGAGGTCACATGTTGCGTATTTTCTGATTGACACATGAAGACGGCAAGGTTCTAGAAGAGAGATTGGTGGTGATACATTAGAAGGATTCAAAACCTACATGTACAGGTGTATTTGGCCCAAAGTAAGTCTCCAAGTTTGTTGTGGTAGATATTACATCTGTAAACCAATGATAGGAACTAAATTTTGTGTTTTCAATGCACATGTGAGTCATTTTTAGGAACTTGACACTGAAGAATGTGAAATGAATCAGATATTTAATCCAGATACTTATACATCTGAGAGCGATCCATACCCAGAAGTAACTTGTAGTTCCTACCAGCCACAATGAATGAGATAGAGCTCGTACTTTCAAAAAATTGAAAAGACATATTGAAACACTTGTCTGTTTGGCCAAGCATCTCAGCCAATTGCAAATAGAAAGCAACATGTGCCCAACGTATTTGACCGAATAATCACGAAATTAGGATCAAAGAGGCAATGATAATTTTGAACGAACAAAAAAGCCACTACTAAAGTAGCGGGAATTGAGTATTTAGACAATCAATAGTCTTAGAGAGGTGAAATTTTGATTTCTGAAAAGAAAACAGAGACATGAAAAAAGAGAATATTTGTAGGCATTTTTGTAGGCATAACCGGTATCAATGCCAACCAACCAACACTGAACTACAAATCATGATCCATATTACTGTTGTCTCAAGATATCATCACCAAGACTGAATCTGTTGTTGCATTGGGAGTGGACTTGCCTCAGTGTTCGATCATCGAGACTTAACCTGTTGAATCGACAGTAGACTTCAGCATCTATCGAGACCCTAAAGAAAGATGTTTGAGCAATAGAAGGCAACCAATCAATTAAGGACTGCATACTTGTCTGGGTCGGCTCTGACCCACATCTCTGAGATCTTCAAGGCTTCTTGATGTTTTCCCACTTTTTTCAGCCACAGACAGGCCATGGACTTAATGTCATCGTGATACCACATTTGGATCAATGCTTTACAATACACATGGAAGATGTGTGACACGAGGATGGCAGACTGGCCTCTCTGGTCCAGCTCTAGAGGATCACTCTCCTCCCACTTGAGGTAAGCTTTCCATCTTGCAAGGATTGAGTGCTCTAACATGTCGAGTATGGGGAGAGCAGGTAAAACGAGTTCTGGATGGTCCAGGGATGTAGGGGCAGGTGTGGGTATAAGTGCGCAAATGTGGTTTGACAGTTGACGAAAGGTTAGGAGGGCCTGCCTGTATGCTGGCCAGAGATTATTCATAACCTCCATTGCCTTGGTTCTATCCAGGCTGTCCTCAAAACTCTTGAGCTCTTGCCACAAGGATTTGACACCATCAAAGGGAACCTGAACTGCGCGATGATAAACTTCCCTCAACGCATATATCTTTTGCTGGTTGTTTGATGAAAGACGCAAAAACTGAATGTAATTCATTCAGATAGGGCCACTATCCCTGTCATGCCCAATATGGTGGATCGCAAACTCATACGCCTCATGAACCAGTTCCCATTGAGTGTTAACACGTCTATGGCCTAATTAGTACACAAGAGAAGATGTATAAATAGGGAAGAACATCTTACCTAACATATCTTAGGTAGAGTTCCCAGAAGGGTACTTCTGGTGATTTAGTGAGAAACCTTTTAAAGAGATCTTGTGCTTTGTCATATGTTGATGGGTCCTGTGGGAAATAAAAAACATAGTGGAATTGCGCAGAAGACTGAAAGAGAAAACAACTGTCAGATACCCAAAAGTAGGCACCTCAAGGCCATGCACGCTATTTGGATACTGTTCCAATAGCGCATCAAACAACACACGTACTTTGCAAATATCACCTGATTCTTCTGCAAGACAAACCAGTCTCTTCCAGGAATCTGGATTGTGCAGACGTTGCTTCAATTTGACCAACAGTTTTTCATACTCCGTTGCAGTTGGCATGGCTTGCTGTGATTTATCTTCCATAGCATCCATGTCTTGTGTCTGTTGCATGTTGAAAATAGTTTTGAGCTTAGAACAAAGAACAAAAGAGACAAAGGGCAAATTGATAACTCCATATGGAACACGATAATATGAAATGAAAAACAATGTTATGAGCAAGTGATGCCAGAGGATGTCTCAAGAGAGTGTGTGTAGGGAACAATGTTTCTTCGGACAAGAGGACCTGTGGAGAGCTTGGGTGAGCCCAGGGAAAAGAAAAAACTTGGGTGAGCCCAGAGCGGGTAGAGGAGAGCTCTTGTGATACGCATATCCCTCTTTGGCAGTACTTTGTGAATCGTCTTCGTGGCTCATGGTGGCTGTGCAGACCCTCAACAAGTCAACTTGGGCACAGCCACCATGCCCATTGATAAGTGTCTTTATTTTGCTTTGTGTGGTTGGATCAATGAAAATGGTGAAGAGGCGGGAAGACAAAGGCAAAAATGTGGTTAAGGTTGAATGAGAAAATGGTAAAATGGGTACTGCGAACATTGGACGTTGATTCCGTCTTGGAACGTTTTGGAATGCAGAATTGTACTCCAGTTTCCACGTCAATCATCACCAATCATCATCTTTGCTAAAGGTATAAATTACCTTTCCCTCATTGGGTCTTTGCTCTATGTAACCCAAACATGTCCTGATATCCAGTTCTCTGTCAGTTTGCTAGCTCAATCTGCCAGTAATCCTGGAATACAGCATCTTGCAGCAGGCAAACACATCCTATGATATCTAAAAGGAACTCCTCATTCACGTGCCAAACATATCAACATTTGCTATCACTTTATTCACAATCATATTGCACATGAAACTATCAAATCGATTATATTCCTACAAAGAGCATGATTGCCGACGTGTTCACTAAAGCTTTACCTCAGGATGCGTTTGAACTCTTCCATAATAAACTTGGTGTCCGACACCCTCAAGCATCATCAAGTGGGAGTGTCAAAGATATCGCTGACTAGCTATGGGTGTCATGAATTCGTCATTGAATACGTAGTTCATTTGTAATTCTTACCTTATGATTTAACTATGATCCTCTGCAGTTAAGGTTCATATAGATAGCGCCAGACCAGTTACACAAATGCGTAACCTATGTGTATTGATGACTGGAGGCAAGAAGCAATGGCTAGCTACTACAAGTAATATACAGGGTGAGGAGGGAGGGTTGATGAAACGAAGTAAAGTACATGAATAAAATTCTGATAAAATTTTTGTGAGTGAGAGGCCATACGCAACCATAGATTCATAGGACAAATGAGAGTTATCACTCAACAACTATGCATATGACTTTCCTTCTTTTTCCTTGAAGCCTGCCTGGCTTCAAGAAGGTATCATATCATGAAAAGCTCATAGTGAGTTTGGTTGACGAAACGAAGTAAAGTACACAAATAAAATTCTGATAAAATTTTTGTGAGTGAGAGGCCATACGCAACCATAGATTCAAAGGACAAATGAGAGTTATTGCTCAACAATCACACATATAACTTTCCTTCTTTTTCCTCGAAGCCTGCCTGGCTTCAAGAAGGTATCATATCAGGAAAAGCTCATAGTGAATTTGGTCAACACTCACACAGACCTCTGGTTCAGCTCTTGCGCTCTGACCGCTTCTGCGAGGAAGACAAGGTAGGGACAATACATACCATATTGAGGACCACTGCTTTTTGAGATGGCAGAGGCCAAAGCTTTGGTCCAGGAATGGGTGTCTTATCGACATTCCTTTTAGCGACACAAGAAGAAGTCACAAACGTCAATGGTCGAGGCTTCTCCCGCAAACCTTCAGGGTGCTGTGTTGTATCTTCAATGCTGCTGTCACTTGCAAGGTGTGTGAGGGTACCACTTTGAGATGTAAGGTGATGAAACTTTGGACAACCTTGACTGGATCCAAGAACATCATCAGTATCTCGATATCAGTAACACTGGTGGTGCTGCTGGTACCTTTACCGAGAGGTCTTGGCTTAGGATGAGCTTTCGACGCTTGTGGGGATAACTCAACTCTGGGATCCGATCTCTTTCCTTTCTTCTTCCATGCTCTAGTCTTTACAGGTTCTTGCCTTTCCACTTCCCTTATCTTCTCCATCTGCTCTTGATACTCATCCTCAGCTTTTTCATCCACATCCAGCTGCTGCCGCCTCTTCATCACCCTCTTCATAACAATCATGTCAGTGGCACCCAGTTGAGAATCGTCCTGGATTCCTTTGTCCTCTTCTCCTTCATCTACAGGAAACATACACATGCCATAATTTGCACTCTCTTGCAAGATTTTAACAGCATCTCTCATCTGACTCTTGTCTAAATCCATGTCCTGCATAATCAATTACACACCGACTTCAGGAACCAGGATACGTTGTAGGAACTTGCTTGTTGTCAGAGGAGATACCAAGTCAGGATCAATCAAAGTAAGTGGGAACAAATCGTACAATATTTGGTGGATGATGACCAATCCCATTTCACTGTAGCTACAGATAGGCTTACCACGGATGTATTCAACAAAAGAAATAAAGCACTCACTATCCAGGTTGCATCTTTTCAAAGTTGGCAAATTGTCCACAAACCTCTGCAACGGCCCTTGTCCCCTTCACTCTCACCTCTTCTAATGCTTCCTTCCAAAAAACACATCGCGCTCTGGGCCAGCTATCTCCACTATCCAACATATCAGAATCTACTCCACCATTGTCCTCAAAAATAGCACGTAACGCGCCCTTCATTTTCCGCACACGTTTGCCAACCTCAGACCAATTGATCGCCTTGGGCCAGCCTTTGCGCTCAGCTTCTGGCAGCATCTGACTCTCAAAGCGGTGACATTGGCAAACATCAATATAAATGGTAAAAGGTGCCGTTCATCCAAAGCGATTCCTGGCTGGAGCTCAGGACATGACTTTTTCGCTGCAGTATCCAGTAAACGCTTGAGCTGAGCAGTAGGCTCAGAAGGGAGAGGTGTGTTGCAATAAGGACAAAGAGTTTTGGGGTCAATTTCTAGTGTCACAATCAGAAGAGAGGATAGTGTATATAGATAGGTTCAATGTACCTTGATCTGCGTCCTGTTCATCTGGGTCATTCTTTTCATCTGGGTCATCCTTCTTCAATTTTTTCGAGACTGACTCTTCATAAGTTCCTGAGGAGGAACGTTTGAGATTGGATGGTCCAGCCATTAATGATGACAATCCAATGCTACTCAATACCTGGGGGCTTAAAGAGAACGGTTGAGCTCTTGTTCCATCTTTCTTCTGAGGTTCGGGTAGCTCAGAATTATGTCGTCACCGAACCTTCATTTCTGCTGACTTTATCTTCTTCAGAACGAGTGCTGGAGTTTTAGTCATAACTATCTTTTCAGAGAAGTCGATCACACAAGAGTCGTGTTGTTAGTATGTGTCATTGTCACACGACCATCCTCTTTCAGTTCTGACTGTGTAAAGGCGACTACTGAGCATTTTCAGAGGCCTCTGTGTGCCAAGAAGTCCTCTGATCGTCACATCACCCCTCTTCCCCTTTTTTGGCCAGATGCCATTCTCAGCACGTTGCCATGGTCTGGCAGTTTTCGTGTCACAAACAGTAGGGCTCATGTCTCAGACATTCTGAGTAGCCTTCTTCTCAGTCGTCCTTCTCCTTCTCCTTTGGCTGCCCAGGTGAGCACACAGTCGCTCTCTCACATTACAGATCTTGTCTCACCGCGAGTACTGTCGACATACAGTTCTTGTATATCACTTCTTGTATTTTATTATTCTTTAGTCTAGCATTTGCTAAACGCTATACTTGTGTTTGATTTCCACCCCTGGCGCATGTGCACTCTCCGTTTTCGTGGCTCATGGTGGCTGTGCAGACCCTTGACAAGTTGACTTGGGCACAGCCACCATGTCCATTGATAAGTGTCTTTATTTTGCTTTGTGTGTGGTCAGATCAATGGGCATGGTGGCTGTGCAGACCCTCGACAAGTCGGCTTGGGCACAGCCACCATGCCCATTGATAAGTGTCTTTATTGTAAACAACCAACCACACAAAGCAAAGTAGAGCCAAACAAAGTGGGGCTGCCACCTGAAATGTTGTCAAATTTGTTCTTCTCCATCGTGCTCATCGTTAAATTTGAGCTTGTTTCGTTAAACTTTGTGCTGTGTTGCAATCGTCTCCATGGTAGGTCGACGGTAGTATAACTGAGACACAGAGATGTGCGCAGCTTAGTTCTTCCTCTCTCCCCCTGAGCTCTGGGTTCACCCAAGTTCTTCCCTTTCCCTGGAGTTACTCCAGCTCTCCACAGGTCCTCTGAGCTTGTCCAAAGCCTTTGCCTCCAGGTATTATCCAGGGATTTCATGTAGTGAGTCTGAAAATTCTTACTCACGTGCGATAGATTTGCTCACATTCAAACTGTTATCATATCTCGCTACAACTCCGGGCTCACTCCCCTCCTACTCATAATCGCTTGCAGACGCGCCTGTGTATCCTTCAATTCACTACGCCTGGCAGCTGCGGCGCCGTTCTTCAACTTTGACTTCAGAATACAAATAACTGGCCAGCAGTCATCATATTCCTTCAATTTCGGCCAGTTCTTATCCTTTACCATCTGTTGCAACAAATGAGGTTCCCTCTGCTGGTGAGTGACATCCACATACCTCATCACATATCTTTTTCACCTCCTTCTTGTCCTGTTTCCTATAGCATTTTGTCACGTCCAGCCTTTCTTGAGCTAGGACATGGACAGCTGTCTGTTAAGGATCGTTATCCAAATTAGTGAACTCGTCTCAGAAGTGACGACCCACTGTCAGCTGCTCGGCGGACCTTTTGGACCAGCCAGTCTTGGTGAGCTCAGTTACAAGATTGAATCCACCACTGTTAGGCCTGCCTGGTTCGCTGTGAGGCCGGGAAATCTTCTTATTGGTCCCCCTTCGAGTGCGAGGAGTCTCGGGATCTTGGGGAGGCTCATTTTCTAGGTCACTTTTGTTGTCATGAATCTCTGTCCCTCCTGTGTCTGCCGCGTACTGTAAGGGCGACCTCTAGAGGCTGTGGCTCAGTCACACAGCTGGCACAGGGAGATCCAAAGTGTATTAGAATATATACTGACAATATCAAGGTAGCTACTCACCTGGCAGAGGGAGATCCAAAGAGAACAAGTCTGGGGATTCCCTATGCCAGGTTGGACGCTTCTGGGGCCTCTGAAGCGTGGGAAACAACTGTACAGTACAACAAAACCTTAAAAACTCGAAAATTGACTAACCAAGCAAGTGTGCAAACAAGGGAGGAAAACTCCGGACTTTAGAAGTCAGAAAGGCAAACTCTGGCTTATCTAAGCAGCCTGGAGCGGTGCTGAAGGGCCCACACTTGTCTGAGTGATAGCTAAAGAACCAGAGCACCTCAAAGGTTGAGAATAGTACTAACAGATAGTGTTGAAAAAGTAGTAACAGCAAAATGAGAGAATGATAGAAGAAATAAGGAAGTGAATGAAAGGAGAGTGAAGAAATAAAGAGTGAAAGAAGAAAGGAATGAGGAGTCCCCTGACACGTACAAATTGTCTGGCCCAAACACCATGCGCGCCACAGTGGGTGGAAATGGTGGAGGTGGAAGTGCTGTAGTACTTGGTTGCAAGTAGTACTGATAGTTCTGGGGCTTGATGGTGTAGAAGGTCACTTGCAGTGCACACTGACTTGATGATGAAATTGATATATTTGAAGGCTTTCAATAATCTTCCTGAAAGCAGAGGGTTCTCAACAAACTCCAGCCTTAAGTGATTCACTCCCTGGGAACCACTGAGCCTTTGCCTATCAATTGCCTGTCTATTCTCTACTAAACTTGGGCTATTTATACTGTTTTTCTGGTGCACAGACCACTATCTACACATGACTCTTTTGTTGTCAACTCCCCAGCCTCCAGAACATATTTGATAGTCCAATTTCCCTTTTGGGAGGCATGTCTTGGTGCCACCAGTTCCACCATTCAACTTCTTGTTCCACCATTCCTCTGGATGTCTCTGATTGCCACTTCCCCATTTGCTTCAGCTCCATTTAGCACAATCCCATTCATAGATCCTTCTTTCCCCTTTTAGTGCTTCCCTGCATTCCATGCTTCTTTTGACATCCCTCCATGCTTCTTTTCCTTTCCCCTTTCAGTCATGTCAAATCAGGCATTGTCAGATCTGATCTTGATCTAGATCATCACAATTTGATCCCATTTCGTCACTTCTGCCAGCTCCCATGCTTCCCCTCCCCATTACAGTGGTTGGACTATTGTTGAGTGGATAGCTTGAGCTGGTCCCTGCCCTTTGTTCTGTACTGTCTGTGTATTTATTGGGGTGTTTTTGGAGATATAATTTGTTGAGACTGCTACCAGGAGGCTTACAGTTTTCAGCCTTATGATTAAATGTTTATTTTGACTTCTGGTGCATGTTGTGTCCCTGACTGCTGGTACAGCGTCGTATCAGTGCTGTGAATTCGATGCAGGATGAGGGCAGAGCATATGGTCTCAAAATGTGCAGTCTCATTGCCGCTTGTTGTATAAGACTATGCTTCCCTCACAGCGATTATATATGTTTTCTCCACACTAAGGCGCTTTGACGACATTGTGCGAGCATCCCCATCTGGCTTTTGAAAACAAAAAAAGTAGTGTCTTTGTCCTATATTACATAATCTTTACTCGACAATTGCCCTTTTCCAATTCACCCATCTATGCACATTATGCAGGTATCACACTTCTCCATGCTAGTTGTATCTCGGACTCACGTCTCCTAAGAACAATCAATACAAATTCTCTCTCGACATCAAGGGCAACAAAGGCCCGATTAGTGCTGTGGTTTTCAGTTCAGATGCTACTATAATGTTCATTGGCAGTGAGTCGTTACCGCACCCAAATTTTTCCACCATTACAGTCTTTATCACAGGTGATGATGGCCATGTTCGCGTCTATTCAACAAAAGACTTCGTCCATATCCAAACTCTCCATGATTCGGCCTGGGGCAAGGTCACCACTTTGTCTTACATATACAAACCTGACGCTGGTGATAAAGCCGAGATAATTTGTGTGGGAAGTATACGAGGGTCCATTTCCCTAATTCCTAAGTCTAAACAAAATTCTGTGGGTGGTGCCGCTCAGACCTGGATTTCTTGCTAACTGGCATTAAGTGGTTCGCTCAAAGATCTTTTATGTCTCTTCAAGCTTTCGAGTTCAATGACAGTATTGATGTTCAATCATTAGACGCCACAAACCAGCGACTTGCTATTGCTAGACATAGTGGGACTCTGAAACTGGTGAGTCGAGCTTGATGTATTGTTTAATCTTTGGACTGGACCGTAAACAGTTGATTTGATCGAGCTATGGTCCATTGCAAGTCAATCTCATGCTATACCAATCGGCCTTGTGTTCTTCGGCAGCGGCAATCAAAGTCTTCTGGTTCACAATATTGAAAATGGTGAAATGTTTGTTAAGTTTCTCGAAACATGGAGTTCCAATTGACATTATTGACTTTCATGTCAGGCTTTGTCGTGATGCGCAGACCTTGGAAATAATCTGGCAAAAATACTTGACATGTGCTATGCACGTCCTTTCTATCTATACCCATGTTTTATTTGCTTACTTCTTGCAGTGGAAATGCAGCCCTTTCTCCTCGCGAGGACTCTCTCCTGGTGCATAATTTGACAGAGCATTACATGCAGGTCCATCGGTTTCCGGGGTCTCTACCTGAAGCAATCCTTCCTGCCAGTTTTCAAAGGCAGATCACCATTCAAGCTGCCTAGGCTGAAGATGGTAAGATTGCTGTCTGTGGTAGTGACCATGATACTATCTATGTATTTGATATGGCAACACGTGAAATCATACAAAAGCTGCCTATGAGCAGTAAGTTTGAACATTTGAGAAATTTCAACAAATTGATCAAAGTTTCAGGACAAATACAAGCAGTTGCCACTGCTGAGCTCTCAAATGGCAAGCATGTCATCGTCGGTGGATCAAGCTCTGGCAGTTTTACTGCCTCAGTGTGGGTAAAGCAAGTGAGCAAGAAGCTATACCATCACTGTGCTTTCTATTCACTGTTTAAATAGCCCGTCAATCCAGTGAACAAACCTGTTGTCCTACATTTGGCACCACTGATGGATAAGTGGCCATGAACTGCGGAGCGGGGCGCTCTCTTAATCTTGTGCTTAGCAATTGTCATCATGCATTTCTTTCCTACTTTTTCTTATTGATCCCTCAATGTAAGTATGATTGCTGTTTCCTCGGGATTCCTGGATCGACGTGTTGCTCATAGCCCATTCCTGTAATAGCCAGTCGCCTCGCTCTGGCAACCCAAGACAGCGTAGCTCCGGCCTCAACTACCTCTGCGTCCTCGGTTGTACTGATGCACACTGTCTATCAAACCGTCGAGCCACTAATATCAACTGAATTTGCTATGGCACGTGAAGCTATGATAACGTACGTTACATGTACAGTCACAGTTGCCCCTGACGTCGTGACTCAGACTGTGACTACTTCGCTCGTTCATGAGACTACTGTGTCCACTGTCCCTTATATAGGATCAGTTGTGCATCAGCCGGTTGAGGAAACATCGACCAGCAGCACTGCCAGAAGTGAAGGCTCTGATGCCTCCAAGGCCGTGGGAGTTCATCTCGTACCAGTTTTATTGTAATTTTTGGAATACAAGATCCAGTATTTGTGTCCCAAGCTTCCACGTTCCAAGATGCTTGACATACCTCTTTCCTCTCCAATTTTATATCATTTCAGACTCTGCTTGGGAACAGTGTATATGGAATATGCCTTGCAAGCTGCACCCTGATGCGCCAGACAAACAGGGTGTGAAGCGGCGTTTTTTATGGGGCGATCATAATCTCCCAAATCGTTATGCGAGATCAATGATCTCACGTGTGTTTGATATCTGAAGAAATCGTTTTCTGCGCCTTGTCCTTTGTCCCCCCATCCCATCTCATTCTCCCTCAATCATGAAAGACGCAGATGACAATGACAAGAAGCTCATTTTATGCCAGTGTACCTTCGCACAGTGTAAGGAAGAGATGATCTCAACCCTGGGATCAACCGCCATCAACGATCGGATCACGCGGCTCGCATCTGACCATCACGCATCACGACTCCCTCCATGCCAATTGATCGCGCGTCCCCACATGCGCGATCCCGGTATACAGTCCCTGACCACTACTCAATGACCCCCGGAACTCATCCCAGACACCCCGGAATCCCGAGACACGATCCGTAGTACTTATAGTGTAGTTCTCCGCTGTATTCGCTAGTCTTGATATTACTTTGGTTATTGCGTGCCCTTTTGCTTGACTGGTACGCCTTGATTGGTACGCTTCGACTGGCACGCCTAAGTATTCGCGTGCTCTAAGTTTTGGTACGCACTTCGCGACTCTTGATTTACTAACTTGGTCTCGTCCTAGAACCTCCGGTTCACGACTCGACCCCCTCTAGCCTCAGTTACCTCCAACCCAAAACCCCCGGACTCTAGTCCCCTATCCCAGGATTACCCCTGTCCTTGTCTTGAACCCCGGAGTCCTAGCCCCGGAGTTCCAGACACCCGAGTATTCGTAGGTCAAGTCCGCATTGTAAGGGCGTTGCTTTCCCGGAAAGCCCCCGACTCAGCGGAACCTGACAAAGACAGCACCCCAGACCCAAGATTCTATGTATACCTGCCAACGCTCTGCCATGTATCAGGGCAGCTGGCCCAGTCAGAGTCTGTGTAACCAGCAAGCTTGATGTCTTCTGAACTGCCAAGGTGGAGCTGGAGGTCGCGAGTGCCCTTTAAGTATTGGACGAGTCAAATTGCGGCATGCCAGTGTGAGGTGGTGTAAGAATCCAGGTATTGTGTAAGTTGCTGTATGCCAAAGGCAATGTCAGGCCATGTGGATATGGCTATGTACAGCAGACATCCGACAAGTTGTTGGTAGGGAGTCCTTTCTATGGCATGACGCTCCTCCTGAGATAGAGAGTTACGATCGACGCATCTCAGCTTCATGTTAGGGTCCATAGGTAGGGACAGAGGAGTGGCATCCTTTTGACCAAATTGATGGATGATCTTGTCAATTAACGCTGTCTGTGACAATCTAACCATGTTGCTGGGGCAATCCCATTCCACAGCAATACCCAGAACAAATCGTGGCACCCTGAGATCTGAAATAGTCCAAACCTGTCGCATCTGGGCTTTGAAATGTTTGTTTTTGTCCTTGCTGCTGGTAATGGAAAGGAAGTCATCTACATGCAGAGCTGCAATGATTGTGCCATGATCAGTAACTCAATAAAAGATACAGGATTTGCAAGCCAAACATGTGAGTCCTCATGAAGCCATATTGTTGTTAACTGCCTGATTCTATATCCTCCCTGCCTGTTTCATGCCATACAGACCCTTTACCAGTATCCAGACCCAATCTTCCTTGCCTATCTCCTCAAAACCTTCTGGTTGTCTCATAAATTGTACTTCATCTTTGGGGAGGATGCCGTATAAGAAAGCCGTCTTGACATCAATCTGGGTCACGTCCCAGCCCTTGGCAGCTGCTATGTGGAGTAATATACACCAAGATTCCATGCATGCAGTGGGTGAGGTTGTTTTGGTGTAGTCGCATCCATAGATCTGTTCATATCCCTGAAACACCAGTCTTACTTTAAATCTAACGGTGTTCCCATGCTCATCACGTTTTATTTTGAAGACAGGGTGCCTGGTCCATACCTTTTGGCCAGCTGAGCAGAGGATGAGTTGATACACACCCATGTTCTTGAGAGAGTTGAGCTTCTCACAATAGGCTGCCTCCCAGTGATCAGCATCCCCTGATTGCCTTGCCTCTGTCTAGGTTCATGGTTCGTCACTAAGGTTTGAAGCTGGAAGATAATCTTTAAGCTCATGAGTGGCAGTAAGTAGGTACTCAAGGTCTTGTAATGACACAATGTTGGAAACATCAGGCTCATCTGGATCTTGACCTGGGGTGGGATTGAGGTGCTCAGTGCCTTGATCAGTTGATCCAGATCCCATGTTGGAAATTCTTGACGTTTCACATTGAGCTTGCATGCGTTCTCCTGCTGCTTTTGATTCTTCCACTGCTTTCTGTAACCAAGATGGAGGTGCATTATGGGGGTCTGATCTGGCAGTTGGGATGAGTATACGACTGGATCTGCGTAGCTGCAGAACAAGTGGTACATCAAGCGGTTGTGCAAGATGAGGCTGAGGTACTTCTCCTGAAGTGACGGAATTGTCAAAATCAATGAGGTCCTGTGAAGGTTGGGCAACTGACTGGTCATGGAGAGGATCGGGAGGTGAACTGGACAATTGGGATGATTTCTCATGACTTTTGCTGAATTTAACATGGTATGTTTCATATATCTTCCTAGTAGCCCTTTCATAGCATCAATATGCTTTAGAACTCCTTGCATAGCCTATCAATATACATTTGATTGACTGTGCATAAATCTTTGGGTTGTGTTCTGCCAAGATGAGGACAAAAGCCTTGCAACCTATTTCTCTCATGTAGGAATAGTTTGGACGCCTGCCCGTCCATGCTTCATAAGGAGTGATACCTCTCATCAATTTAGTAAGCGTTCTTTTGTGAAGATGAGAAGCAGTCAAGTAAAATTCATCCCACATGATAGGTGGACAACCAGCTGCTATCCTCATAGCATGTGCCTTTTCCATCAGAGTCCAATGCAGCCATTCAACATGTCCAATATGAGCTGACATATATGCCGCCCCATACTGTTGCTCAGTGCCTCGAGACAGAAGCCATGCTTGCATATCCCACTCGTTGAGTTTCCCATCATGGCCTGTTCTAAACGTGCTGAGTTTGAGTTGGGTTTCATTTTCATGTGTGACTTGCTATGCCTTGAGGTGAGTTAAGGTTTCAGCCTTGGTCTTCAGAAGTATTGACCAGTGTTCACTTGTAAAATCATTGACTATATACTTGTATCCTCCACAAGACATGAGAGCCTGAGGACCAGTAAGGTCAACCCACACTATTTCTAGCTTACGCATTGCTTTCTGCCCTTTCTCCCACACCTTTGGTACTGTGTTCCTTGTCTGTTTGCTAAGGATACATGAGTTACACTTAGGCAGTTTTGAGGATAAGACAGAGGGCATACCTGGTATTAATCCAGTCTTAGCCATGTCCAGGATGGTCTGGTAATTGGCATGTCTAAGATGACAATGCCAGGTTTCCAGATTGCTGGCATGCTAAAGCAAGAAAGCGCAATGCTGGGATGAAATAGTGCTGAGATCGAGAGTGTATAGTTGTTGTCCTGGAGTAAGAGTTCCTTGTGCAACAAGTGTGCGTGTGGATTGATCAATGATTCTGACTGATGAGTCATTAAATACAGTGTTCAAGCCTGAAGAGGTGGCAAGTGAGCTGACAGAAATAAGACAAACACTCGCATTAGGGATATAGAGGGTATCTTGTAGGACAATGTCTGTGCCTCTTGCAATGTGTAATTGAATATCTCCGACTCAGATTGCTGTGACTGTGGATCCACTGAGCCCCTTTACACTACGTGGCATGATCAGTTGTAATGTTATGAAGTCTTTGTGGCAAGGGGAAATATGGATGGTTGTGCCCAAATCAATGAGGAAAGGGGTAGTGTGTAAAGAGTTGATAGGTAAGCGCCCAGATTTTTTGACCAGAGTAATATTGGCAGCAAGAATGCTATCTGTGATGCGTTCCGCATGAGTATTCCAGTCTACTGTGGTGCTGACTTCACCCACAGCAGTAAAACTGACGTGCTCCCAACATTCCATACTGTGAGTTGTTGTTGATGGAGGGGAGGGGATTTCAGCAATACAGTGGCTCAAAAAACTGTCCCAATGTTTTATACCTTTTGAAAGATGACATTGGCATGAAGGATGGGAAGTATGTAAAATCCTGATTAAATCATGTAAAATACTATGGCATCGTAGCTACAGAATGAATCTAGGTTTATGTAATCAAGATCAAAACTGATGGAGCAATAGCCATTTTAAAATATTCACTCATTGGGACAGTTTTTTGAGCATCTCTAATTTTTCAGGTTTATCCTTATTTTACTCAGAAATAAAGAGTAAGTTGCATGTGGGAATATAACCAAAGTCATGTGACCATGTTTAGATATATTTGGGAGTAGTTCAAGCTGGTTGAACCACATCTTGACTTTCAACCACTATCATGAAACCTATTCCTTCTGCACAACACTCTACTGTTGCTTCTCTTCTTGCTCAAGGGTAAGCTTACTCCATGTGATAAACAGGCTATTATTTGACAAATCTCAACTAGGAGACTTGATACAGCTGTCCAGGCCACTAATTTTATCAACAACATCATTTCCAACCCTGTCTCTTTCAAGACTGTCTGGAATGTGTTGAAGGAGGAGGGGTATTGGTCTGCTACCAAGAGAAAAGTTCCTATGCTCAAAGCTAAACATTGACAACTACAGCTTAAATGGGCTCAGAAGCATCAGAACTGGACTATAGAGGACTGGAAAAGGGTGTTGTGGACAGATGAGACAAAGATTAATAGGATTGGGTCAGATGGGAAGCAGTATGTTTGGAAGCTACAAGAAGACATTTCAAGACCAAACAACTACACCTACTGTGAAGCATGGAGGAGGGAATAATCTCATGGTATGGGGCTGTATGAGTTAGAATGGGGTAGAAAAGCTTGTAGAGGTGGTGGGGATCATGAATGCAGAGCAGTACTGTGAAATTTTAGATGATGGAGCAAAGGAGAACTTTGAGAAGTTGGAGATGGAGGAGGGTGCCTACTACTTTCAACAGGACAATAACTCCAAACACAACTCCAAGAGGGCTGACAAGTGGTTTGAGGACAACAACTTTAATGTCCTTTGGTGGCTAGCCCAATCCCCTGATCTCAACCCTATTGAACATCTCTGGAAGTACCTCAAAGAGCAACTTAGGCAATATGAAACACCTCCTTATGGTGTGCATGAATTATGGGAGAGGGTTGCAAAGGAGTGGGATGAAATACCACCAGAGGTATGCTAAAGACTAATAGAAAGCATGCCTAGAAGGATTCAAGCAGTTATCAAGGCAAATGGAGGACATACAAAGTACTAGATACTAAAATTAGAGATGCTCAAAAAACTGTCCCAATGAGTAAATATTTTAAAATGGCTATTGCTCCATCAGTTTTGATCTTGATTACATAAACTTACATTCATTTTGTGGCTACGATGCCATAGTATTTTACGTGATTTAATCAGGATTTTAAGTACTTCCCATCCTTCATGCCAATGTCATCTTTCAAAAAGTATGAAACATTGGGACAGTTTTTTGAGCCACTGTAGGAAGGGTGGTGGTGCTCGTGTTACTTAGCGTCGATGTCGTAGGTACTGGCTTAGTTGGCTCCGAGTCGCTAGGTTCTGGCAATAATAACCTAGATAACTCTTCTAGAGGAGTAAGCGGCATATGGTTTTTGCCTGCTAAGTACTCAAACAGTCAGGAAAAAGGGAAAAAGCTTTTGGCTAGGCTGTCTGGGGTGGCCTCAAGCTCCTGATCCAAAGTCTGTCTTGGTAGCGCACCTGGTAAGTGTGGTGAATCGGTAGTACTTGGTTCAAACACGCTCTCCAACAGGAGGCGGCGCTGTCACTGGGCTCGAGTTTCCAGCAGAATTCTGTCTCAGAAGAACCCCTCATGGTGGGCTCCAAAATGATGATGCCAACCATGGTTGGGTGCGCTGGACGTATACGCAGTACAACACTGTCTCCAGTGCTTGGCATGCATAATTGTGAGGAGTCCTGACAGGGTCCTGGTGTGCTCGAGCAGAGGTTATAAAACGATGCGCTAAATTATAGCGCTGCAGGGGCTACCTGGCAGATGGTAAGCATCATAGTTTAAACAAAGATATTGAAGAAAAGATAAGTAGTGCAGCATATTGTGCCCGTAGGTGGCACCGTAAACAACGAAGACAAAATAGACAAGGCTAGCACCTGACTTAGTGACAAAAGTCAAAGGAAGCTAGCACAGTTTGAACGCTAAGTGTAACTGTGTGCTCAAGGGGTTACAATTTGTTGTTATATACATGTAAAGTAGCTATTTTATATACTTTGCACTACCGTGTTTGCCAAGATACAAGTTTATCTGCGGCGCTACCTCCTAGCACCTCTCCTTGTGGTTTCCTTTAATGGCAACCTGTCAACGGCAACCTTTTGCACATGGATGACAGCAACCAATGGCGTTATGACTCACGGCGACCAGCAGCAACTCTATATTGGCTTAGAATTGTATGAGTCTGCTCACTTTTATTATAACTCCGATTGGCCAGGCTGTTCCGGGGTATGGTCAGAAAATCCTCGACAGATGCCGTGAGCACTAATGTCAGCGCTACTCATTGTATCAGTTCCTGACAGGTCCAGATGTTGGATTTAAGTATATCCAGTGCCGCCGTCATTGATCTTTTTAGACTTCTGATTGAAGTGCCTCGTCAAATGGCAGCACCTGCTGCTGGCTCCTTCTGAAAGTGATCGGGATTTAGTTAGAGTCCTCTCCCGCCGTCATGTTAGCGCTATATGTTATGAGCCTCCTTTGTTCTTGGGATAGGTGAATGAAATGTGCTGAAGGCCTGGTAGCTAGTGGTTAGGGTAAATGGCTAAGTCCTGTAGTAGATTGCCAGAGCTAGGGCTGCTCTATATTCCCAACTGGTTGCTAGAGTCCTCAGTACATCAAGTGTTGGTTGGCCTATAATGTCCCTTGATGCGCTCAGTCCGAGTAGAAGCCTATCACCGGATCTATGGCAAGGACCAATGGATGAGGAGATACGACGTATGCACGATCGTAAAGTTTGGCGGTTAATTGAGCGACCTGTTGGTGCAAGGACAATGAAAAATAGGTGGACTTTTGCACTTAAGTATGATGCCGACAGGAAAGTTATTGGATGCTGATGAGCCTGCATCGTGGCTGGCTACAGATAGCACCAATACCTGCACCTCACATTGGCCCACTAGTACCACTAGAAGCGCCACGCTCTAGCGCTTCCAGCGCTATTTTTCTCATATTTTTACACTAATAACTCGCAGCTACAGACTCCAATTACTCTCAGACCACTTTTTATGGCACCACTTATTCTTCACACCACTATTGACACCTCGCCGCACCTTGCCACTTGCACTTCAAGGCTATACATTTACACAGACACTTGGCATCAGTCAATCTGGCATAATGCTCTTAGCCAGTGGCAGCGCTTACAAGGGGAAATGATGAAGTATTTCCGTGACAGCATTATTATGGACCTTTTTACTATACAATTCAATTCACCACATTTACTTACATTTTTATCAGTTCACCACCCTCTAGCGGCGCTTAACCTCTTAGCGTCGGCTAACTTTCTTTACTATAAATACCTACTTTTTGTTAGTAGTACAGGGAATCAATTTGGAAGTAGGGATCGTATCCCAACATTTTGATCTCCATACGCAACAGACTACCTCTTGTTGACCGTGTCAAGCAGGGGGACTCTGCTCTAGTTTTCTATATTTCTCTCTCTCTAGTGCCTTGCAACTATGGCTTGGCTTTCGTGCTTAGATCTGCTAAGCAATCTCATCCTTTTATTATCACGTTCTAGGTGCTAACACTTAGCGCCTCTTAGCGACCCTTTCCCGCACCTCTTAGCGCCTTTCTTAGCGACTTTCACACGCTCTTAGCGCTCCCCCTTAGCGACTTTTAGCGCCCTGTAGCCACATTTTGGAGCCTTACGCAAGTGCCTCCAATTATCCACTTTCCTTGCCACCAACCTCTTGCCTACCGTGTGTTCTCTGGGACCTGTCCAGGACTCTCTCACACACTTAGCACGCCCAAAGCTATATTGGCTAAGTAGCTGCACTGGTGATAGTCCACGCAGCACCCAGCTCGATTTGGGCGTCATCAACGCAAGGCACAACTAGTGGTGAAAGGCTTTTCTCAGATACCAGGGGTCAATTACTTTGCCACGTACACATTAGTGGTCAAGTACAAATCCTTACGCATTAATCTTGCTGTGGGCATGATACTCGATTATGAGATATGGCAGATTGATTACACTAGCGCTTACCTAAATGCCTCCACTCAGGTCCCGATCTTGATGGAGCAATCTGAGGGATACAAAATGCGACTGAGCGATGTTTTTCAAGTTGATATTAACACAGGCATACGAGTTCAGGGGAGTATGAATAACACAGATGATGAAAAGAGTTTAGTATCCTTGGTGGATAAGGCCATATATGGTACAATGGACGGAGCCAACAATTGGTGGCATGCGCTCAATAAAGACATGAGGAGGCTGGGATATATTCGGTCCGAAGCAGATCAATCAGTGCGATCTTGCAACAGAGATGGAGAAATCACAATTACAAGCACATATACCAACGATACATCAGGAATGTCTTCGTCAAAAGAGGAAGCAACATGGGCAAGGAGAGAGCTGGGGGAGAAATATGAGATCAAAGACTTGGGAGATATCAAGTTCATCTTGTAAATACGAGTCATACGAGACAGGACAACACAATTGATTACATTGGATCAGGAAGAGTATCTCAAACACACCTTGGAGAAATATGGAATGGCCAATTGCACATCAAAGTACATGCCATTGCCACCAGGGTTGACCCTCAGCCGATCTCAGGCACCAGATACCGACAAGGAGCGAGAATACATGAACGACAAACCGTATAAAGAGGTACTCAGCTCACTAATGTATGCCCAAGTGTGCACATGACCAGATATAGCATACGCCGTGACTTTGCTTAGTCAATTCATGTCGAATCCCGGAAAACCACATTAGTTGGCATTGCAACATGTAATGCGGTACATCAAAGCAACGTTACACTACTGAGTATGGTATGGTGGTCCAAGTTACCAAGACTACATTCCACGAGGATACTACGATTCAGATTTTGCAGCTGACGTAGACACTCGCAAATCAATATCTGGCGGGGTGTACCTACAAGCAGGAGGACCCACAAGTTGGAGTTCAAAGTTCCAGGATACAGTTTCGACTTCAACAACAGAAGCGGAATACATCGCATTGGGACGGGTGGCCAAACAGATGCAGTGGATGTATGCAGCCTTAGCCGAGATAGGAATGGCCGTCTCTAACCCAGGAGAACTTAAAGGCAACAATAACGGTTCCATAGCGATTGCAGAAAACAAGCAAAACCACAACCGAGTTAAGCATATTGACGTTTGACACCACTTTATCAGGCATTGTGTTGAAGAAGGGAAAATATTGATTATGTATGTACCAAGCAAAGACAATCTGGCAGATTTATTTACCAAACCATTACCCCGACCCCAACATGCTAAGCTATGTGCAGCCCTTTGGCTGTTCAAAACTTGACACATACGACGAGTCCGGGGGAGTGTTGGGGAGAATCGTGAATGTGTCAAGCACACGTGATCAGTAGCAAAATAATGGGGAAGCGGGATGCAGATGTACCTCAGTCATTGTTACACCAACTGAGGTATGTTGGACTCTTGTACAATAGTTACCGTATATGCTAACAGCATACCACAGTCTGTATCAAACAGACTTGATAATGGGAGAAATCAGCACAAGATGAATGGAATCCCAATTTTGAGACATACATTTTCCTTGAATTTCCGTGAGTGCTGATGGAAACTGTCATTCATAGACTGATAATTTTTGCATCTAGGCACACCGGCATAAATCATGCTTGTGGGTGGTATGGTGTAGAACTGGAAGCCATTTGGAAATGACAACATAGAATATTTTGAAGAATTACTCACAACTACAAGAGTACATCCTGCAATGGTGCTGGAGAAAAGCCCAACGTGGATGCTAGAGAATAATCGGCATATATGCAGAGATTAATTCCAGAAAGAGACCGACCTGTATATAACAAGACGGTTGATGACATTTGTCGACCTCAGGCATGAACTAAGATATGTTAAATCAAGTATGTAAACATCAAACTCACGTTTGAAATCCTGTACACATCTTGGAGAGAAAATAGACTAAAGAGATGCTGATAGTAAATGATGGACATAATCAAATTAGCTGAGTAAGAGTCCTAAGTGCAGCATGAAGATTTACTGGAGGGATTGAAGGAACAAAAACACTGACTCGTTGAACCATTAGTCTCATAGTATCAACAGCAGGATTGCCATATCTAGAGCCTCAAATTTGAGAATCTCGCACACACAGCATGGAAGCTCAACTAACATAAGAACGTTTATTGCTGGAGAAGAACATTATTAGTCCTTCTTGTGGAGGAAAATCGGGACTCACTAGACCAGCAGCTGAGGAGAAATTAGTGTACAGATATAAAGTGGACAATGCTTGAGTTACTTAATTGGCCAACTGATGCAGAAAGCTACAGGCTGTAAGATATCCGCAGACGACATAATAAGAGTATATATACGATGAATGCCAAGTGCTGACTAGAATTGACTGATGAGATGAACCAATGTACTAATAGATTCACACACGACGATAGATTTTCCATGCATAGAAGCTGACACATTGTAGATGTCAGATAGATTCAGGTACACAAGAAGTAATTTATATCTAAACCTCTGAACAATAAATGTGACAAAACACTGTAGAATGATCTAGAAAGAACGATATTGCTAAAATGAGTTCAAACCTACAGCAGTTGTTAGGGACACCTGGATTCAAATTAATCCAGATGAACATTCAATCAATCAGTTTCACACACAGCAGTTCCACTGATGATAGTAGGTGGCTTAGCCTAATCTTTGAAATGATTCAATGTACTAGGCAATAGCGAGCCTTTTGGATGTGTTCTTGTCGCAGCGTTATAGCGTAACGATGATATGTATATTCGGGTGTAGTAGTTAATACAACAATAAACTGGAGTCAAGTATCGAGAGATGTAAGTATCTTTTAATGGTAAGTAAATAAATGACGCACCTGGAGTCAAGTATCGAGAGATAGCTTGACTCCAAGGTGAGACGGCGTATTTATAGAAACGTGTATATACGATGATATAATGAAAGAATAGTATGAGCGTAATTTATGAGATAATGAAAACATACGTGTATATGACATCATTTAAGAATAGCCGAAGTTACGCGTCATTACCGCCGACACTCCCACTTGACGGTAATGCAGGCAATACAACTTCCATTTTTGTTTGGTATTTCTCGAATGTTTCTCTTGGTAAGGCTTTAGTTAACATGTTGGCGATCATATCGTGGGTGGAAACATGAGATAATTGTATATCGCCTTGAGATATATGTTCACGGATAAAATGATAGCGAATATCGATGTGCTTTGCTCGGGAATGTCCAACTGGATTTTTTGACAGTGCGATACTGCCGGTGCTGTCAGTGTGAATGATTGTGGCATTGGCCTGCTCAAAATCTAGATCTCTGAGCAGATTACACAGCCAGATAGCTTCCCTCGTCGCATTAGATGAAGCAATATACTCCGCTTCAACAGTAGATGTGGCCGTAACCGACTGCTTCTTTGATGACCAAGAGACTAGACTTCCGTCAATATCGTAACACCAACCACTGATAGAACGCCGATCGTATGTGTCTTGTGCCCAGTTTGCATTGCTCCAGCCAACTAATTGTAGTTCGTCGTTAAACAGGTTTCCCAGCTTTAAACAATATGATCGAGTTCCCTTCAAGTAATGTAGAATATGTTTACATGCAGCCAAGTGGGGAACGCCGGAATTATTCGAGAATTGCGCTAACAGGTTGACCAAAAATTGTATATCGGGACGAGTTTGCGTGGCATAAAGTAAGGATCCTATCAAGGAAAGGTAATTGATTTCCTTTGCGAATGACTTGTAGGCTTTTTGCTTGTCCTTGTTTGTAGGGCATTGTAACAACGATAGATTGTGGTTAGTGACCAGAGGAGTGGAGACTGGATGGCAGGAGGACATTTGGAAACGCTCAAGTACTGAATCAATGTAGACAGATTGATTCAAGTAAATAGCATGGTTTAAGCGATCACATTTGACTTGAAGTCCGAGGACATAATGTATCTCTCCCAGATCCGTGATGTCAAATTGAGCGTCCATATCTCTCTTGAATGAAACTATCCTTCTAATGTTTCGTCTGGCTACGATTATGTCGTCCACATATATGATAACAATCAGGATAATTTTCCCGTTTTCTCGTAACACATAAAGATAGTCGTCAGCAAAAGATGGAGTGAATCCCAGACTTATCATGTTCTTGTGCAATTTTTCTTTCCACTTCCTTCCGGCTTGTTTAAGACCATAGATGGCCTTGACGAGTCTCCAGTAGCGACATTTTCCTATTCCAGAAGGTGCTCGCATGTATATATCTTCGTCAAGGTCTCCTTCCAGGTAGGCTCCAATTACGTCAATTTGATGGATTTCCAAATCGAGTATGGCTGCCAGGGTTAGAAACACACGTAAAGTTGTAAACTTGGCCACTGAGGAAAACGTTTTGCTATAATCGATGCTGGGGATTTGTGAAAATCCTTGAGCCACGATGCGAGACTTATACTTTGCGTGCCTGCCATTTTCATCCAGCTTTTCCTTCAACACAACTTTACTTCCCACAGCCTTCTTTCCAAGAGGTAAATCGTCAACCTCTTCAAACACTCCCTTGCTGACAAGTTGGTTATACTCGCTGGTAATCGCTTTCTGCCATTCATCAGCATGATCAGATTTCAAGGCGTCTTCAAGCGTAGGACCAGATACGGCGATGAAAGCTATGTGGCTCTTGGGTTTGTCATCATTGTCTTGACAAAATCTGATCGGAAGTTTCTTAAGGTGTGTGGACGGCTCACGAGAAGGCAAATCTTTCCATTTTCTATCTTTCCATGGCGCAGGGGGTGGAGAAACATGTGCAGGACCACGAGTAGTAGCCGTTGATGGCTCTGACAACGCAGGAGTGGGATATCGCAGTTCTTTGGTTGGCGTTGTAACGTCTGTCTCTTGTTCGGATGATGACACTTCCTCTAGCTGGTTCTTGACCTCTGATTTGGAGGAAGTTTCGGGAATGAGTACCTGTCTAGGTGCCTTGGATTCAGGGTACGTGGCGGTATTAATGAAATCGTTGATTTCTTGCATTGACGACTGTGTCAGTTCAGGATCTAGGCGTGCCAACTCACTTGGTGTGTCGTCCTTGTAGAATTCAATGTCTCGAGAAGTGATAAGTTTTCCATTCTCGAGATCCTCCAGCCTATAGCCTTTCGTTTTGTTTGCCCACCAACCGAGCATGCGTACATGAACAGCGCGTGACTCTAACTTGCCTTGTCGGACCTCCTTTGGTACGTGTGCCCAACCTAACGATCCGAAGATATGTAGATGAGCAACATCAGGTTTGTGCCCGAACCACTCAGTATAGGGAATTTTTCCCTTTAAAGCAGAGGTAGGAGTGATAGATCGAATGTAAACGGCATACATGAAAGCTTCTTCCCAGTACCGTAAATCCATCTTGGCACCGTGAAGCATGCTGCAAACCATTTCCATGATAACAGTGATGGCTCGTTCCACAATTCTGTTTTGCTGTGGACGGTATGGATTAGTTGTCTGATGTCTAATACCGTTCAGTGCACAAAATTTTTGCAGGGCAGAATTTATGAATTTGCTACCATTATTGGTTCGGATTATCTGCACGAACTTTCCTCCACTTTGTTCGTACAAGGCAGTTGTGTCGCGCACGGCTTCGTTTACTTCGTCTTTGGATTTTAGAAGTCGACCAGTGGGGCACCTTTTGCTAGCTTCTATGGTCACCATGGCATAACGATTTCCATCCCAGGTGGGAACGCTCATCGGACCAGTCAAGTCCATTACGAGTAATTTGTTTAGATCGTATTTAGTAGGACTTGAGTCTGGAAGGGGAGGCCTGGTTGCTTTTCCTTCTGCACACCCGCTGCATAGTCGATCATATTCTTGAGGTAATTTAATATTGATGCTGGTTACGAGTTGCTGATCAACCATTGTTTTAATAGTGCATGGACTGATGTGTCCTAAGCGTCGGTGCCAGAGGCGCATGATGGATTCGTTGGCGATGAAAGCAATGTTATTGTCAGCAATGCCCATGGTCATAGTTTCAACGTGGTACAATGTGCTGTGTGAGCCTATCAGGTTGGCATGCAAAAACTCTTGACCATTCCAAGATAGGCTGATTCCATAGGCTAGTCCACCAATAGCAGCGCCACTGCGTTGAAGTAGTCCTAGGCTGATTATATTTGCGCCAAGGGTGGGGATATGTAAAACGTCACGTAATTGTATGTCATTGACTCCATTTGAAAGGCATGTACGAAACTCGATCGTTCCTTTTCCGGTGACAGGTAAGACGTTCATCCCACCAACAGAAATATGCTGATTTTCTATTCCCTGATAATTGATGAAATAGGCAAGGTCTGCCACCATGTGACAGGATGCGGCGCTATCAAGGAGCAGTCCCGAGGGCATGCCATCGTAAGTGGCCATTAATACTTTACCAACTTCACGAGTGTCATTTTTGATGGGGGATATGGTTATATTAGCCTTTTCAAAGCCTCTGGGTCTCCTTGGCTTAGGACATTTTGGGCTCCAATGGCCCTTGTCGCCACAGTTGTGGCAAACATCGTCCGGTTTTGGCAGTTGCTTGGGTTTGACTCTTCTTTTTGGAATAAATGCCCTTGGTCGACTCCCACTCGAATTATTGTCTCAAGTTGTCAAGAAAGCCAACGTTTTGGTCATGGAGTTATTTTCGAGGGATAACCTATTGTGGACGGATAATAATTCCGTAGTCACGGTTTCGAGAGTCAAGGAGGTACTGCAGGATAGCAAGCTTTGTTTGACAATCTCCCATGTGGGGGTGCGAGGAAGCGAAAGAAGCATAGCATTAAGAATAGTATAATTGTCGATTTTGTGGCCAGCTTCGATGAAACGGCGACGGATGTTCATGTAAAACCCGAGATGATCAGTCAAGGGTGAGTTACCATCCCATTTCTTCACGTATAACTGCTGATAATAATAGTGGACGTTAATGCCACTCTGCTGGTCAACGTAATTCTTCTTCATATGTTCCCAAATCTTTTGGGAAGTGTCGAGATCGACTATAGTCTCGCGCTGGGTGTATTCAATAGCATTGCAAATTAATCCCATAGCAGAATCGTCCTTGTTAAGCCAGTGCTCATGCTTATCACAAGCAGACTGCCAAGTTGTAAAGTCCTTGGACTGTAACGCCTTCATCAAGTCGGATCCCTCTTTGTAAACAACTTGAGAGGGCTGATCATCGGTAGGGCACGTAGTGGTCATGAGGTCAGTGTACTCGGTGGGTGGTTTCGGAGGACGAGGTTCTCTTCCGGACACTACTCCCCACAAGGCTTTAGCCTGCAAAGCTGACTTCATATTGTCGGACCAGGTATGGTAGTTTGTACCATTGAATTTCGGAAACTGCAATGTTTCAGAAGTGCTGGTCTCATTCACGACGGCGGGGCCCATAACCTGTCGCAGCATTATAGCGTAACGATGATATGTATATTCAGGTGTAGTAGTTAATACAACAATAAACTGGAGTCAAGTATCGAGAGATGTAAGTATGTTTTAATGGTAAGTAAATAAATGACGCACCTGGAGTCAAGTATCAAGAGATAGCTTGACTCCAAGGTGAGACAGCGTATTTATAGAAACGTGTATATACGATGATATAATGAAAGAATAGTATGAGCGTAATTTATGAGATAATGAAAACATACGTGTATATGACATCATTTAAGAATAGCCGAAGTTACGCGTCATTACCGCCGACAGTTCTCTGGAAACTTGCCAAGGATGAACAGGTAATGTGTCACTTGTCCAAGGGCAGCAAGATGGACGGTCTCCAGGAAACTAATCCGACATATTAGAATTCATTACAAAATAAAATGAGTGTCAGGCGACTAACACTAGCATTGTGATCTGTAGATCGTAGGGCAAGCAGATTGGTCTCAACGTCTTTGAAAGGTCAAAGTTTTGCAAACTCACTAGAAATTTTAGGAACGGATGATCGTCCGGATATGTGCGGAAGTAATACAATATTTGTGAGCATGAAATCCCAAAAAGACTGACTCGGGAATATTGTGAGCCATCATGCATAAACCCAAATTACAACGTCTTACTAAAGGCTAGCAATAACGCCTACATTGGACCTGTAGTTCAGGACCTAGGTGCAACTTGTCAACTCAAGACAACTTACCTGCGAGAAAAGTCCTGCCTACATTCGACATTGCGAAGTAAGTATCAAGTAGTTTGGGAGTGATCTGTTCGAATTTGCTCCTTTTTATCAGCAAAGGAGATTCGTGACGCCCCTGGTCTCAGAATTCATCATGTTGTGTGGTAAATAGATACATCGGTCGGAGTAAACGAATAGCCTGATGGCTGTGGTCACAGGACATTTCGATCAAAATAGAGGGCACTCAAAATAGACCTCTGGCATACCAAAATTTGTAATCCTATCTGTTGGAAATTGTTGAGGTTAGACGTATCTAGTCTGCCAGTCCGTGCGTTTCCCTTTAATATTTTACGTCATTTCCTTTTTTGTATAGTACTTGTTTTTTCCACGCCACTGCCAGTCTGTGTTTTTCTTTTTCGGTTATTTACTATTCTTTTGTCAAACTTACATACACTAGAAAGATGTCGAACATATTCACACACAACCTACCCATCTTTCCGGAGGAACACCACTTCGACGGGATGAACTATGAGGCAAAGGTGGCACTTACCAAGGCAAAGAACAATGTGACCCGATACTACAATTGAGGATGGACCCCAGCCCCCATGTACAAACCCAGCAACTGAGTCTACCTGGATGCCTCTGCTGCTGTCGCTAAAGAAAGAGAACGGATCACGGGATAAGGGTAGGAATGGGACGTAGAGTAGCGCTCGAGCGGCCGCGCATAGATGCAGGGATCACTTAAAATGATTGAAAACCGACAATCGCAAACTGAATATTCGAGTAGACTACAATACATTTTATACTATTAGAAGGTCTCATAAGTAAAACAGTAATCGAAAGTATTCGTCGTTCGTGACGAAATGACTGAGAAAAGAGGTGAGTATCAGAAGAGAAGTGACACCAGGAACAAGTAGAGATAGTCGAAGATAGCTAAACAGATTTGATAGGTAAATAAAGTGGTTACCGCCTAAGATAGTATTGGGTGAAGATGGAGACATTGGCGAGACAATCTGTGGTTCGTAAAGAGAAACTGGGGTACGAGTCGGTGTGTAGAGACAATCGATAGTGATTTTTAAGGGCTGACACGTGCTACGCATGGCATTCGGTTCATGACAGATGCCTTGGACATTGAACCACCCAACCTGTAAATACACAAGCCAAAAGTATAGTCATGAACACTCCATCTATTGCTGCTTTTCTATCTCCAGC
>QFEW01002371.1:0-25650 GCA_003316525.1 Termitomyces eurrhizus
GCAACCACTGATTTCTTCGCTCCAAGAACTGGACCAGTCAGCGACCCTTACACCACAGGAGGAGGACGATGACCTTGGATGTGAAATGGAGATGGGTACCACAACTTACGATGCTACTGATGCCGCTCCACCACCGATCCAGCTGCAACCAGACCTCAACAATCAGACACCTGCCAAAAATGTCTTAAGAAGATCGACACGCACCCGTCAGCCCACCGAAAAGGCAACAACGCACAAGAATCAACAAACGACGAGGTTGGAGAAAATCATGGAAGAAGTAAGGGAAAATGAGACCAGGTTGAAACAGGGCAAATTGGAGCGACGCACACAGATACGACCTGCATGCAACAACGCAGTCATGCCGAACATTGAACTAGCGCCCGCACCCACAGATAACAACATCGATCATGATCGAATACTTGCCGCGATATCTCAGCTAGGCGACATCGAGCCCCTGCCACTGTTTGCAGAAGAAGAGCTGAGAACGTGGCAAGAAGTGAAAGAGAGCCCTGATGCAGAGAAATGGAGGCAAGCGTACCTAGAGGAGATGAAGTCTCTAAAAGACATGAATGTCTATCACCTAATTCCACATACAGCCGTCCCACATGGGCACAAGATATGAAAGGGCCACCCAATATTCAAAATAAAACGGGACGAACATGGAAAAGCAGTGAGATACAAGATGCGCCTTGTGTTCAAGAGATATGAACAAATTTATGGCAGGGACTACAACAAAACCACCTCACTGACAGCATGCATGGAATTGTGGTGGATACTGTTGCACATAGCGGCGGTGGAAGGCTGGGATGCAACCCAGATCAACGTGAAGACTGCGTTCCTGTATGGAATTCTTCCCGAAGACAAAACACAGTACATGGAACAACCCAAGGGGTTTGAGGAGCCAGGGAAGGAAGATTGGGTATGCAAGTTGACACACGGACTATATGGCATGAAACAAGCTGGAAGAATCTGGAACCAAACCCTAAACAAACAAATGGTTGAATGGGGTTTCTCTCGCCTGGCCTGTGAATCCTGTATATATTACAGGAAGTCCCACACTGGTACGATCATTGCCACCGTACATGTTGACGATTTTCTCTCTATCGCCAGCTCAAAGGAAGAAAATGATCGTTTTAAATCTCAAATGCGCAAAGCATGGACAATATCTGACCTTGGCACCCCGCACTACCTCATTGGCGTATCAGTTGAATGGGACCAAGCAAACCGTGCTGTGGCACTATCCCAAACCTCCTTCATTGACAAAGTGATCCAACAGTTTGGTCAAAGCGCCACACACCCACTGACTATACCAATGGAGCTGGGCCTGAAACTCAGACGGCCCAAGCAAGACGCTCAGACCCAAGACAAGAAAGATGACATCAATAAATTGCCGTACAGATCCCTAGTCGGATGCCTGCTCTACATTGCAATCGCCACACGACCCAACATTGCCTTTGCCATACAACAGCTTTTGCAGTTCCTCAACAACTACGACAAATTGCACTGGACCGCAGGCATACGTCTAGTCCGTTACCTGAAAGGAACAAGAGATCTCAAACTTCGCTTAGGGGGATCTGCCATAGTCCTTTGAGGGTTCACAGATGCCGACTGGGCAAGTTGCCTGGACACCAGACGTAGCACCAGCGGATACACATGGTCACTGGGCACCGGGGCAATATCCTGGTCCATGTGAAAACAGAAGACGGTTGCCACCTCATCCTGTGAGGCCGAGTATATGGCGGTGTATGAGTCAATGCAGGAATGCATTTGGCTGCACACACTCACAAAGTCACTCGGATGGGACTTCATGCAGAAGCCAACGACTCTCTTTTGTGACAATAAGGCAGCCATCACGCTATCAGAAGATCCGACGGCCCATGCACGGGTGAAACACTTCAACATTAAATATCATTTTATCTGCGAGTGTGCACAGATGGGTGACATCATCATTAAGTATGTCAACACTAGAGACAACGTCGCCAACATGTTCACAAAAGCACTACTCAAACCCCTATTTGTCTGACTCCGTCAAATGCTTGGACTATCATGAAAAAGAGGCACCACGATTCACGTGTGAGGAGGAGAAATGACAGTGGTTTGTGGTAAGGAGGAGTGTTGGAACATCAGATGTGACAATGTGAAGAGTGAGTGAAAGGTAATATCACGAACCATTGTCATCAGTCTGGTGGCTTTGTCCGATATAATATATAATAGATAGCTAGCGTACTGAAGTACCCTCAGTTGGTTTACACACTACTGAGGGTACGTTATCCACGATTACTGCACGCCCATATTTATACTAACCACGCTCATACCTAGAATATCGGCTTACTGTGTAATATTCTAGGTACATACAATATAGTTGGTTTACACACTATTGAGGAATATCGGCTTACTGTGTAATATTCTAGGTGTAGACGACGGTCTACATACAGCTGCCAGTTCTAGTTCTAACAAATTGCTTTCCTAAGCCGCTAGTCGAAGGTTGTTGAGCGCGTGTTGGGTGTTTGGGTGGAGGCATCATGTTAGACGCTAGTAACACCGTAAGCGTCTCGAGCTCTGGTGGCCAAACAAGGGTCAATATACATTCATTTATCCACCCTTATCTCACCCTTAATACAGACAATAGAATATATATACTACAGACAGTAAATACTACCCTCAGTCAAGTACACAATGACTGAGGGTAAGTCAAACATATAATCGGCACAGACATCATACTTACAGATATCTCTACCTAGTTACGGATACTTACTCGTGTTCTAGGTAGGTTCAATATGAGTCAAGTACACGACGACTGAGGTTATGGATACTTACTCGTGTTCTAGATGTCAACTCTCAACAGGTTATGGGAGAGTGCTGCTTTGCATTCTGAGGTTGACAACTGGAAATTTTCTCTGTGGACCCGCTGTCCAATTTTGGTGGGCGTCTGCCCTGATATCATTTTGTTATTTGATTGCCGCGTCTTTATGCACATCAACTACCGCTTGAATCACTCCCTGTCGTTATCTGTCTTGAGTCTGACTGAATCTGACTTGACACTATGACAATGCCACCCTCCCCACCGCCACTCTCTGATGCTGCCACGGCCAAATTACGGAGGGTTGACAGTACTGCGCCTGTGATCATGCAGATTAAAGTCTTGCTCTGATATGCTGGAGATCTGCTTGCGAAAGATGACAGGGACGCCATGGTCAAAGTATATGAAACTTGAGCTTACCATGTGCGGATTATATGAATAAATTTTTGACCCCCCCGTCATACCGAATCAAACCCACGAACCGCATGCATACAGAAATTATCAGTTGAATGACCATCTGGCAAGATCCTTTTTGATGTTGGGCTTGTCGGAATCAGAGCGAAATCTTGCTGATGATTCGATTGATGCCTACAGACTAGGCACAGTGGTGCTGGCCCTGTCCAGCAGGTTAGGCTGTTGCAGGAGGCTTTGACCATGAAGTGTTCCCCCACAGAACCTCTCACAAAGACCATCAACAGAATCTTCAAGAAAATCAATCACATGTTTGACGTTGGCAACGTAATGAAGGAGCTCCTGCAATTGATTGCAGCCCTGTCCTCCCTGTCCGATAATCCTCTGTATATGAGTGCCTGATCAATTATTTCCCATGACTTGGCAGCAGCAACAGCAACGGCGCCCTATGGCCCCAAACAGATTCGTTGATTTTTGGAGAATGAACAGACCTTGTATGCGGCTGACAAGGGGGTACCTGATACTGTACCCACTGCTCTGGCGGTGCAGACATCGAATTGTTGGGACAACCTTGTTTGTGATAGCTGTAAGGTGCGGGGTCGCTCTGCATATACGGAACACACAAAACCCTGGTGTATCCTGGAAGGTGGGGGCATGGCCGGGAAGACCGTGGATGAAGCAAGGACCGCACGTATAGCCCACTACAAAGCTAAAAAGGATAACCGTGACAAGAAGAAGGGCATGACCAAACTCACAATTACTCTGGCAGGTGGCTCTGCTTTCACGGTGGAGGGTGATTCGGATATGCTGGCTGCCTATGTTGCTACGCAAACCGGTAAAGCCACGACCGTAGTATCGAAGAGTGAATTTGTGGGATTGGCTTCTGACGAGATCCCAGGATCATTGACAGAAGCAGAGAGCCTGGAGATTGATGCATGGATTGCACTGGAGGAGGAGCGTGTTAGTATTGACTGGAAGGATTATACAGATGAAACTACATTATCCAGCACAACCATGACGCTCAACACAATTCCCTTCTATCTCGATTCAGGTGCAACTGTCCATATATCACCGAACATATCCGACTTTATATCATTGAAACCCATGCCCCACAAGCCTATTCGAGGCGTAGGAGGATCAACAATTTCTGCAATTGCTAGTGGTCAGATACACATGCACTTAGCAGATGACACTTACCTGACACTCAACGACGCACTATATGTCCCGAAGGCCACTGTAAGGCTGCTCTCAGTCAGCTCTATGGCAAAGAAAATGAACATATTCACGACATTCAGTGACACCCAAGCCACTCTATTCAAAAAGGGTACAAATGAGCCGATTGCAAGTGGAACCCTGCTACCCATGAAAAACCTGTACGTGTTAAACCTTTATGGGAAACTCGCCCTATCAGCCCATCCATCACCCAATATCGTCACGTGGCATCGTAGACTAGGCCATGCAAACTACCAGACAATCATCAAAATGGCAAAATCCGGCATAATTGAAGGTATGCCATCCAGTTTCCCCTCCAAACCACCGAAGTGTGACGAATGTATTTGTGGCAAACAGGCAAGAACTCCGGTCCCAAAAGTACGGGAGGAGGGGATAGGACACAGGGCTACACGGAAGCCGGGAATTGTCTGGGTAGACTTAACTGGGAAGCAGGACATTACGTCACGAACTGGGAATAATTACATCATGAACATTGTGGATGACTACACGAATAAACCGTGGTCCCCATTTGAAGCTAAAAAGTGATGTGTTCGGTGAACTAAAGGCCTGGATATTAGCACGGCAAGTTGAGACAGGACTACAACTTGGCATACTTTGATCTGGAAACGACTCCGAAATTGTAGCCAGGGAGAATGAAGCGTGGTACCGTTCTCAAGGAATAACCACACAGCATGGGGCAGTATATACATCGGCGCACCTTGGGCATGTTGAACAAATGCATAGGACACTCATGGGTAAAAGCGTTGCTATGAGGTTATATGCAAAATGCCCAGCGTTCTTGTGGGACGAGTTTTATATCACGGCAACTCACCTTCACGGAAAAATGAAAACTTCGGCAGTGAGCAACGCAATGCCCGATGAGTTGTGGTATGGTCAAAAGCCAAAATACTCCAATATTTGTGAAATTGGGTGCAGAGTATTTGTTCTGGTCCTAGGCAAACATAACCCAAAGATTTACGAACGATCAATTGAATGTGTTCTGATAGGTTACAACCCCAAAGCAAAGGCACACAGATGTTACGACAGAGCATCAAAGCAAGTGTATAGCACATACCACGTCAGGTTTGTTGAACATCAGGATGATTATAATATAGCAGACCCGGTTACAGCACCACCACCAACAGAACACATCGAAACACCGTCAATCAAAACTATCTCAAGGGGAGCAGCAGATCAACCCTTCATAGTTCCGGATGACGATGACAATCCAACCCCTGTAACGAATGAAGTAGTCGAACCAGTTCCCATTATCCCTGACATACCCAGAGCTGTCGAACCCAATGAACAGCAGGACAATCAAGTTGCCGAACCAGCCCGTGAACCACCACGAAGATCAATGCGCATTCGTATCCCAACCAAAAGAAGTAGGCCTGATAATCTGCCAGAGACAGCAACACAGCGAGCTGTAAGGGAGTTGAGAGAGTCAGCAGATCGAATACGTGAAGCATGGACAGAACGACGACTTGCTATCAATGAACTCCATAATGAGGAACGACCAGATCCCCCAAACATCGCAAACGAGAATATAGATCTTGATCAGGTCCTGGCAATGCTGGATACAATCGATGAAGAACCAGGCATAGATGCTGGAGACGTAGACCCTGAAGTACCAAAGACATGGAACCAAGCGCAGAAATCAGTGGATGCAAATAAGTGGAGAGCAGCATATGAGGACAAACTTAAATACTTGAAAGATATGGGTGTTTATCAGCTGATACCAAGAGAGGAAGTACCCGCTGGCCACAGAATCCACCGAGGACGCCCTGTATTTGCACTAAAGCGTAATGAGAAAGGAACCATAGTAAGATTCAAAGTTAGGCACGTCTTACAAGGTTTCAATCAGATTTATGGGAAGGAATATACCAAGACGACCTCACTGACAGCACACGCCGAATTGTGGCGTATCTTACTTCACATCGCGGCAGTACAAGGCTGGGATGCTATGCAAGTTGATATCAAGATGGCATTCCTATATGGGATTTTACCAGAGGAGGAGACGACTTACATGGAGCAGCCGAAAGATTTTGAGGAACCAGGCAAAGAAGATTACGTCTGTAAGTTGGAGAGAGGTCTCTATGGAATGAAGCAAGCTGGGCAGATATGAAATCAAACCTTGAATGAGAACATGGTCGACAGGTGGGGCTTCACAAGACTAGCATGCAAGTCCTGTATCTATTACAGGAAATCGGCTCATGGAACGGTCATAGCAGCAGTTCATGTGGACGATTTTTTGTCAATAGCAAGCTCTAAACAGGCAAACGAGTATTTCAAATCACAGCTCCAAGAGGTGTGGACTATATCTGACCTGGGCACCCCGCGACAGATCGTTGGAATTGCGATAGACTGGGATAGATCTAATCACACAGTATACCTCTCACAGGCACCAGTGATAGACAGATTGATCACGCAATTTGGGCAAAGAGAAGCCAACCCGCTATCTTTACCAATGGAGCCTGGCCTGAAATTGCGACATACAGACTATTCAAAGCTGACACAGAAGGAGCATGAAGACATCACAAAAATCCCCTACCGTAGACTTGTTGGAGGTCTAATATGGCTAGCTATATCATCTAGACCCAATATCCAATATGCCGTCCAACAGCTGAGCCAATATTTTGATTCTTACTCAGTAACGCATTGGAATGCGGCAATCCGCGTCATTCATTACTTGAAAGGGACTAGGGACCTTTGACTTTGCTTGGGTGGACCTTCACCTATTTCCCTTGCTGGCTTCACTGATTCGGACTGGGCAAACTGCTTAGATACAAGACGAAGTGTGGGAGGATATGTGTGGTCACTGGGCTCAGGTATCATCTCATGGGCCTCTAGGAAGCAGAAGACGGTGGCTGCATCCTTGTGCAAAGCTGAGTATATGGCTGCTTTCAAGGCTGCCCAAGAATGCATGTGGTTGCGAACTCTCCTCCGAGCTATTGGTTACACCCCAGATAACGCAACAACCATCATGTGTGATAATAATGCGACGATTAACTTATTGGAAGACCCGATGCTACACTCAAGAGTGAAACACATTGATATCAAATACCATTTCTTACGTGAGCGTGTGGCATCTCAAGAAATCGTAATACAATATATCAATACGAAGGACAACGTCGCTGATCTGTTCACCAAACCCCTCTCACTGCCTCATTTCTCCCAATTACGACGTATACTAGGACTGTTTCCACCATGATTTGGCATGAGGAGGAGCTTGAGTGCTGTTTTTGCACCACTTACGGTGAGGAGGAGTGTTAGACACTAGTAACACCGTAAGCGTCTCGAGCTCTGGTGACCAAACAAGGGTCAATATACATTCATTTATCCACCCTTATCTCACCCTTAATACAGACAATAGAATATATATACTACGGACAGTAAATACTACCCTCAGTCAAGTACACGACGACTGAGGGTAAGTCAAACATATAATCGGCACAGACATCATACTTACAGATATCTCTACCTAGTTACAGATACTTACTCGTGTTCTAGGTAGGTTCAATATGAGTCAAGTACATGACGACTGAGGTTATGGATACTTACTCGTGTTCTAGGTGTCAACTCTCAACACATCGTCGTGGACAGTGACGAAAATGGTCGATATATTGATGATTTAGAGTAGAGTAATGACTAATACAACAATCAAAAATTCACAGAGTTGTGGAGGTATGAATGTTTGTACAAAGAGGTTGGGCGGTAATCAGAAATCTCGAGAGGTCAATCGGAGATTTGAGGAGGTCCTATTTTGGTAAATGGAAGCATGACCGCTCAACCACTCATGTGTTTAGGCCCCTTCCCATCCTCTCAAAGAACCCCTTCAAAGGCCCATCAAGAAGCGAGAAGTGTCATGCCTTAGGTGGCAAGGTCACCTCCACAAGATCACCTCCACAAGATCACCTTTGCAAGATCAATGGGACATGGCTATGATGAATGATTGATTCACGACCATGATAATTGAGGCACTTTAGTTTTGGTACGTGATGATCATGGAATATAAAGCCGCTGCATCTCGCAGACAAGAAATTCAATGAAATACGTTCTCCATCTTCCTCTCAGGCTACTGCTGCTATACATTCCTCATTATTACCAATCTCACACGATACAATATCTCCAAGACGTGGAGAGAATCTGTAGCAACATGGCTTTTGGTTTCCGTCCGGCCAAGCAGGCGGCACCGTTAAACACCTACAACATTGCCAATTCTCAGCATGCCCACATCAAGCTCTCGTCACTTCCCCGCATCTGGAATGTCGTATTGTCCATGTTGTCCACATGGTTCTATCTTAAGCAGGTCGAGGCGAGCTGGACTGCTTACATCGAGAATTGCTGCAAAATATGGACCGTGATTGCTTCCTTGACCGGTGCTATCCTCTTGTAAGTAGTTCACTAGTACATCGAGGTTTGACTGACAAGACTTTCCTTACATAGAGTGACTCTGGCATTACTGTCGATGCCAGGAACCAATGGCGATCCACTCGTCAGAGGGTTTGTGTATCTATTTCTCTTTCGTCTTGCAGCTGCGTTCGTGTCGGCCACAACGTCGAATTATTACTTCCGTAAAGACAAATTCAGAAGCAGGACATTCGCTATTTATTGGTACAAGGTACTTACAAATATATTTCTCTTCCTCTACCACACTTATTAACAATCCTTTGCTGTTGGTAGCGGGTCAAACAATGCTGCCGATCCCGCATGTATATGCCTTGGACTATCCTTGCTTTGCCAGTCATTCCCGCTACTTTAGTAGAGGGTTTATGGTGTGCGACGACATCCGCGGGCTAATCATTGATCACGTGAATTTGTCTTAGTCATTTGTTTCGTCTTCTTCCGTTTTTTTTTCATTCACGTGGCTCGGTACATACAGGTAGGGTGCCCTGTGGTCGGCGCTCTTTCTGTATTTTCTCTATCCAGAATTGTGTTGGACTTTTATCCTTTGTTTTTCTGTCTAATATATAAATGTCTTCGGTATGTTAGGTTTTTTGGCCTCCGCATTAGACATCGTTACTTTTGGACTCGATCTACCTTTACGAACCAGACCCTGTTTATTTTTTTTCGAAACAAATCGAAGTTTTGGTGTTTCCATGTCGTCATTTTGTCGTAAGCTGCTATTCTTAGTCCCAATGTTGATGCTCTTTTTCACCGTCAGTTGCTTGCCCTAAACCTGCGGTGTTGTTTAAAAAAGTTCCGCTTTTGTGTTCGCATTCCTTTCTGACCTTCCTTTGCCCTTCTTCCGTTCTCATCCATTGTTTATTCTCTACCTTTTCTCCTTCCACCGTGTCCGGCTAGCAATGAGTGTCTTGTTGGACTCTTCTAGGGTTTCAGTTGTTTTCGATCCTTCTGTTTGCCAGAGTCTTCTTCCTTCGGCCGTCTTGAATTCTTTGGATTCGTTTTCGTTGGAGTCTCTGCAGCCGGTCATCCTCGTCACCTCTTTTCATCGTCAAACCTCATTCTCTTGCGTTTTGACTTTCACCATTTGCCCTTCTGGTTCTGTCGTGACGCTTGGTCTGGATTGGTTCGCCCAATACCGTGAACATTGTATATCTGTTGGCGAAATTCCTGTCTCTCACCAGAACGTATTGTTCGTCGATCCTCCTTGTTGTGAATCTGCCAATAGTTCGTTTCTTTTTCTTTTTACAGCCTTTGTTTACATGTTTCCAGGTTCAATCCCGTCTGATTTGTCCTCGGTGTCCAGTCTTGTTTCAGGAAGCATATCTTCCGAAACAGTTCTTCCTCCGATTGAAGCGTTTGTCAATAGAACGATGAATAACATCTTTTCGGCCAAATACGGGAAATTTTTCGCTTTGTCACCATTTTATTTTGATGCGTTGCATGAAGCACTTTGTGCTCATGGTTTATCAAGACAACGGACCGTTGTTGATAATCAGAACCTATTAATACATCATTTATTAAATGGACTGTGTGCGGTGTCTTTTGGTTCTGAATGTTCACAGTATTCATCCTCATTAAGTCCACATTGTCTGAGAAAAGCCTTGTTTGAGTCATTACTTACACATGCTCGTCATCCAACGACACCTGTTATTGAGATTCGTTCAATATGTAAGGGTTTGGGCCTTGAACGTCTTCCGCACAGCCGTAATTTGCTTGTAAATTTCTTGTCAGAAGCGTCGCTTTCCAAAAACAGACGTTTGCCTTGTTTTTTAACAACTGCACGCCGTTTTTCTCGATTTGACGCACTTTCGATTGCAGCTGGACATGGCATTTCCATCGCTGGTGAAAGCAAGTATATTCTCAACCTTGTTACAGAACATACTTTTGGAGGCCTTTGTGTATATTCTCAAAAAAATACGGCATGTCTTGAATTGTGTACTGATGCGTCATCGGATTCAAATGTCTCGTTGCCTGGTGACATCCAAATTTATCTTGCTCGTAAATTTGGTCCTTCTTTAACACACCATTTGCTGTGTTTATTTTTGTCCATCCTTGGGGTATCCTATAATCCCGTTGATTCTGTTTTCCTACTGCGTAAATGTTTAGAACAACACTTTCCCTCACAGAAACCCGTTGAAGATGAATCCACAATCTTGGATGTGTCCAGCTCATCTATTGCTTGTGATGAATGGCCTCAAATAGTCTCTCAGTCTCGCAAAGATTTCTTGGTAACTTCTTTTAAAAAAGCGACATCCAGTGAGGCTCTTCGACGCATGACTTGCGCTGCTTGTGCTCGATATGTCCCAATGCATGAAACGGCTGTTGTTCCGTGTGACTCATTGGATTTATATCCTCTTCGATTTCGTCATTCTCCCTCATCCTTGTCAGTCAATTTGCAACCCAACTGTTCACAGTTGTCTGATTCTCTGCCTTTTGTTGATGAAATGTCCGATGTTGTTCATCGAAATAAACAATTCATTATAAATGATTACAGATATTGTTATTCGTCATTTTCTCTGCCTACACAGGAAGTTTTTAAAGACATTGTGCTACATCCTGAAGGAATTATTGAAGGGAATGATCAAACACTGAGTTTGCGCTTATGTATGACGTGTTTAAAATCAGTTCAGAAAACCCATACACCTAAGTTGGCACTGGCTAATAATTTGTACTTGGGTAAAATTCCTAATGTTTTGAAGGACCTAACTCACATTGAAGAAACAATTATCAGTTTGAACAGAGCAAAAGTATGGATTGTGCAATTACAGGAAAATGATGTGTCCAGTAATGTTCCTGGTAAACAAAGTGGTATTAGAGGTCATTCTATTGTGTTTCCACAAGATCCAGGAATTGTTGCTGCAATTTTGCCACCTACAATTGAAGAGATAATTACTCCAATTTGTGTTATATTTATTGGCCACCAAAAGCCTTCTGTGGAATGGTTGAAAAAACATGCATCCCCTTTGATTGTTAGAGGAGAGAGAATCCGTGCTGCATTGAAATGGTTAAAAGCAAACAATCCCTTGTACAAGTCCATTTCAATTGATGATAGTCGAATTGACAATTTAAACAATACAGATTTTTTGCCATTTCATGTTGAACACATTGACTCATCAGAAAGCCAACAATTTCTCCAATCTCGTTATGACAACGCTGTCCATAATGATGTTCCAGCAGAAACAACATGTTTTGGTGTTCCATTTCATTCTGTTGTTGTTACCAATGTTGATTGCAACGCTTCTAGTAATGAGCTCCGAGCTGCAGCTATCCAACATATTATGCAAAAACGTGGAGCATTCCTTTTGTATCCACATCATGCCGATCCAGCAAAAGACATCTGCAATCCCCAACTTTTCCCTATGTTATATCCCACCCTTTTCCCTTTTGGAATTGGTGGACTACAAGATCCAGAGAGAGAAATTCCAATCTCTTTCAAAGCTCATGTCAAGTACTTGCTGCAACTTCGCGATAGGCGATTTCAGTTTCATCATTCATTTATGTTCACTGCGTTCAATATCATACAACGCCATGCTGTCTTGTTACAAACTAGTTTGAGAGTAAAAAGGAAAGACTTTGCAGGAGTTGCATCTCAGTTTGCATGCCTGTCTCCTAACACAGTGCATCAGGTGGCAGCTAAAGTTGCAAATGGTGATTTTGTATCTGCACATGATGCAGATGAAAAACGTGTGCTTACTTTGATGAAACAAGTCAATACTGTTACAAATCATGTTCCTAACACATCAAGTGCTCGTCAGACCATGAGAAGTGAAATCCGTGGGCTGATGATGCATCTTGGTTTGCCTAGTTTTTTTATTACAATCAACCCAGCTGATGTGTACAATCCTGTTGTGAAATTTCTTGCAGGCTCTGACATAAATGTTGATGCTCTTCTCCTCGAAGATATTCCTAACTTTTGTGATCAAAGTTTCTTAGTTGCCCATGATCCTGTTTCTGCAGCACAATTTTTCCATGCTTATATGAAAGCTTTTGTAGATTGTCTCTTGTGTTATGATGGCAATGAATCCAATAGTGAAAGTGGAATCTTTGGCACAACTTCTGGTTACTATGGTTGTGATGAAGCTCAAGGCCGTGGTTCTATACATTGCCACATGTTACTTTGGCTAGACAAGGCTCTTAATCCCAATGAAATTAAAGAACGTGTTTTACGAGATGATGGTCAGCTTTTAAAACAGAAAATTATTCAATTTTTGGATGATGCAATATCTTCTTCAGTACCAGTTCCCCCTGAACCAAAGCCTGATATTTTATCAAATCATGTTCATCCTTGTAGTATTCGTGGACTAAATGGAATGGCTCAAGAATCTCAAGAAAATTTGAAAATGGATTTGCATAATGTTGTTCGTTCATGTCAAATTCACAAACATGGGCCTACTTGTTACAAGTATTGTAAAGCAGCAGGTGAAAGGCAATGCAGATTTAATTTGAGTGAAGATAACATTGTGCCTGTCACTGCTTTTGATTCCATTACAGGAGAAATTCATTTGCGTCGCCTAGATGGAATGGTCAACAATTACAATGAAACAATTATTAGAGCCATGCGATGTAATATGGACATTAAATTTATAGGATCTGGACCATCTGCCAAAGCTATTTTGCATTATATTACTGATTACATTACAAAGTCTCAATTGAAATCACATGTTGCATTCTCTGCATTAGAACATGCAATAAACAAAATGGGAGAATTTAATCCAAATTTGGATGATATTCAATTGCGAGGAAAGAGATTATTACAGAAGTGTGCACATGCTTTAATTTCTCACCAAGAATTGTCATCTCAACAGGTTTGTAGCTTTCTATTGGGGTTTGATGAAAAAATATCAAGTCATGAATATCGTCGTTTTTACTGGTTGCCTGTCGAAAACTACATTAACTCTATGCGTTCCAGTCCCGAGTGTTACACACTTCAAACTACTTCTGAAAGCCAGACATTCCAGCCAATTATAGACCATTCTAAACAATTTAGTACTTCTGGAAATATAGAGGATGAAATACTTGAATCACACTTTGAAGATGAGCTGGATGTTACTAATCATTTGCAAAATGAGGAAGTTTGTCTAGAACCTGATGATGAAAATTTTATTCGTGTTAAAACCAACATAGTTGATGATTATTGCTGTAGAAGTCAGGAATTGCAATCTCTGTGTTTATGGGATTTTGTGGCTCAAGTTGACAAAATATGCGTATATAAGAAACGAACAGTTGTCACTGAAAGTAACAAAAACTACAATGAAAAGAGCACAAATAATTTCCATGCAATGGTGATTGAATCTGACAAGTTGTTAAAAGAAACTTCTAGAACAAGACCAGTATTCTGTTTGAAAGATACACATCCCAATTTCAAAACCCACCATCATGTTATTAGACATCCAAATAGATGCTATGTTGTAGTTCCTATTGGAGCTGGAATTCCTCGCCGTGATAAAGATTATTGTAAAGCAAAATATTGTCGCTTAATGTTGATACTATTTTTACCTTGGCAAACAGTTGATGACCTGGCTAATCCAACAGAAACTTGGTCTGAAGCTTTTGAACGCCACATGTTGAATGGCCATTTTTCTCACAGAAGCAAGTTAGTCATGGATAACATGCAGATATTGCATGAGTGTAAAGACAGTCGTGATAGTCATTGGGCAAATCGACATCGTCCTGTAATGGAAAAAATTCCATTTCATTGTGCTGATGATAATGATGGAAATGATTTGTATAATCCTGATATTGATCAAGATGGGGATTTATTAATGCATCTTGATGCCATGCAAAAATCCCATTCTCATCAAACTGAAGCTGCTGCAAAGGAAGTCTATTCATGTCTGTACAATGCTCAACGTGGAGGCTTGTTTATGGAATCTGATATTTTTAATTCTCTCTCTCAAAATTATAATTTCACTCAACAGCCTGGAGAAGAGCTTGTTATTGCACCCTTTTCTCATGAAAGTCTGTGGAGATCAGAATTTGAAATTAGAAAAGAACAATTCAAAAAAATTGCCCAAACAAATTCATGTCTACAAAACAATACAAGTGTTCATCCTGCAACAGAGAATTTTGATTTATTGAAAACAATGCCAGTTCATACATCAAACTTGTCTGCTTATTTTGACAATGTTTTTCCTACTGAAGATGCACCTCAGAGAGTAGATTTCTCTTCTATAATCACACGATGGTCTTTAAATGATGAGCAGGAGAGGGCATTTTGCATAGTGGCAGAACATGCCTTAACACCAGTGACTATATCTTGGTCTCCATTAAGAATGTTTTTAAGTGGTGCTGCAGGCACAGGAAAAACTCAAGTTATTCTTGCTCTAAAAGACTTTTTTCAATGTCGTAAAGAAGTTCGGCGGTTCCGTGTGTGTTCATATATGGGCATTGCTGCTAGAAATGTTGCAGGGATGACGTTGCATTCTGCATTGAATATTGGTAAGAATGAATCAAGATCAGGAAAATCGACAAGTGAATTAATGAAAATGTGGGATGGTGTTGACACACTTTTTATCGATGAAGTGTCAATGATTAGTTGCCGGTTTTTGTGTTTGATAAGTAGAGCACTTTGTGTTGCAAAAGGTAATGCTTTGCCTTTTGGTAACATTAATGTTATATTTGCAGGAGATTTTGCACAATTGCCTCCAGTGATTGAAAAACGACTCTATGGCTATATAGATACAAGAAGATATGGAAAAACAATTAGTGGGCAAGATGTCATGTTTGGGAAAATCCTCTGGCTATTGGTAAAAAATGTTGTAATCCTGAGGAAACAACATAGGCAGTTTGGTGTCAAAAATGCTCGCTTTGTTGAACTCCTTTCACGATTGAGAGAAGGCCGATGCACAAAAACAGATTTTGACCTGTTGAATGAACGAGTAATAAAAAATAACGCGCTTCAACACGACTCTGTGTGGTTGTCTGCACCTATTATTGTTTCATCAAACACAACAAAAGATGCTCTAAATGAAAAATTAGCAGCAGAGTTTGCACTAAGAACTGGACAAGTATTACAATGGTATTATGCACAAGATACTCAACAGCGTCAATCAAAACATAGTTCAGACATGATACAAGGGAATTTACAAGATCGCTTACTTCAATTACACTCTGGTCAAACAAGACAACGGTTGGGTAAAATACCTCTTGTCATCAACATGCCTGTGTTAATTACTCAAAATTTTGATGTCCCTGGAGGCATAGTGAATGGAAGTCGTGGACTTGTGCGTGGAATCCGATATACCCTTGGGACAGACAATCACAGAATCTTACAATCTTGCATTGTCGAAATATCAGATGCCGACCCAACACCAATGTCAAATCTGCCTGCTCTCTATTATCCTATCTTGCCAGATACTGTAAAACTGAAATTCACTGATCAATATACGCACATGTCACGAACAATTTACAGGACACAGGTTCCAATTGTACCTGCTTTTGCTATGACAGCACATCGCGCTCAGGGGCAAACAATGAACAATGTCATTGTAGATTTAGAATCATGTCATGGTACAGAAGCACCTTATGTTATGTTATCACGCGCCTCTTCTCTATCTGGTGTTTTAATATTGCGGCCGTTTGCACCTAAAAGAATCATGTGTCCTTTGTCTGAAGATGCTCGTCGCGAAAAGAAACGCCTGGAAGTATTGAATCATACAACTTTGCAACATTTTGACAGTAGGCGGTCAGAAAATTTTTCACATGCAAACATCCAGCCTGTTGAGACTATATCTGCATTTAATACTGAAAATGTGCCCGATGTTCTTAACAAAATACAAACATACGTAGCAAATATTTCTGCGGAAGATTGCAGCATGAACAGTGAACATGATGACAATCCTATCTTAAACACACGGATTGTAAAGCGTACAAACTTAGACTTATGTTCAGTTTCGAGAAAGAAAAGGAGACTCTGAAACTGATTCATGCACAGTAATTGTCTCAATGTTTTGACTTTCATATGCTTTAAGAATTATAAGCCGACGACGTTAGGGGTATAGCGTGAAACAAGACTGAATTTCTTTTTAAAGAGCGTTTATCAAACCCTATTACACGATTGTCTACTCACCGGTTCCGCCACTTCAAATGTCCATTTCACTGGAACTAGCCCGTGAACGTGTTGATTCGGGTTTATATGCATCCCTTGCAACCGAGATGGTAGATATGGCCGCTGCTGCTCTTGCTACCGCCGAGTACAATAAAGATTTTCATCGAACGACGGATCAATGGTCTGGCAATTATACTTATAAAGATAACGAAGGTGTCGAATTTATGACAAACATATTTGGTGAAATCGCACCTTCTGGTGCGGGGTCAATTATTTCAGCGAAAGGAAATCATTATGCTGGACGGCCAGGAGAAACCGTCAGTCTCTAGTTCATCTACACGGTTCCTCACTCACAGTAACAGTTTCGACAACTTGACGATGCCTCTAAAGCAAAAGACGTACTTGTCTTGAAACTGCCCACCGATGCACCTGACCTTTTGGAAGGTCTGTTTTATAACCAGATTGGTAGTCTCAATGCTATTCGAGAAATGGATGAAGGCGAAGAAACTACATGGAACCAGGTCAGTTATATGCAGGGCATCCAAATTCATTCTGACGGACGAAACTATAGAGTGTGTCTATTCGGGATTGGATCAGAAACGTAGGCGGTAACGATGACAGCGTAAAGGATCACATTATCATTCACATGTTGCCTAAATATGGGGTGAGTAATCGACCAATACTTATATTTCAACACCTTATAGTCGCAGAATCCGAACAAAGGTCGCTCGAACAAGCGCTTGACTAAACGCACACTTTCCGACTTTAGTTCTGATGGAGACAACAAATCCGGTACAACGACAACAATATCTGTGCCTCCTTCACGTACGTACTTTGTTTCTATAGCGCTTGCACCAACGCGGCTGCAGTTCCCAAGGTTGAACAAGGAGCTTTCTATGACCCTCGTCTAAACGAAGATTTTGGCGGAGGCTTCTTTAACCTTGTGCAGAATAAGCTTGTGCAGTTAGACGTGTTGGATACTGATGGAAACCTCATTGCCCCATGGGTATTTTTTGACGCGTTAAAACCAGGAACCTTGGTTCTGATTTGCGCGTCTCTGCATTGTTATGTCATGCGTGACAAGGGTGGGATAAGAAAAGTAAGCAAACTTTAACAAAATAATATTCTAAAGTAAATCGCACACAGGTTTATCAAATAAACGCACATCGCGTGCGTGTTCTGGGGCAATCGGATGGCATCCCATTTCCGAGAATCAAACCAAGACGGCCTGAGCATGAAAAACAAAGCGATAACGCAGTGTCGCCAGCGAAATCGGATTCAGCAAACCGCGCGTTCTCCAATTTTTCACTTCGTAAACGACCAAAATTGACCCACCCGATCAATGGTCTGCCAAGGGCGTCAGGTTCCCAAACTGGACGTGGCAGTGACAGTACAATTGACAACAACAACTACGAAAAATCATCAGAAACGTCGTCAATGGCCAAAAAAGTGGCAGCGAAAAAATATCTAAAACAAAAGAAGAAAGATATTGAAGAAAAAATGGATGAAGATTAACAACAAACTAGACTTCCCACTTTAATTACACAGCGGACATGGTACCTCTACAGCATTCTCTTCGACAACTTTCTTCTCTGTATAAAAACAGTTATTTTTACTTTCTCGTGTACAATAGATACAAGGATTATATACGTACAACATGGAATTTTCGGGAAACCGTCAACTGTGCGAATGAGCACAAGTCTTACGAAACCTGTATCTTGCTCCTCAAAAACGAGCTCTCGATGACGCATCAGGCATACATCCAACTCGACGACCAAGAGCAGGAGAATCTACAGTTGAAGTAGACAATTGATTGGATGCAATATGTTATGAATCAGATGAAGCAAAATATCATTGTTCCTCATTCGAGGATGAAAAGAGGTGACGAGGATGACCGGCTGCAGAGACTCCAACAAAAACGAATCCAAAGAATCCAAGACGGCCGAAGGAAGAAGACTCTGGCAAACAGAAGGATTGAAAACAACTGAAACCCTAGAAGAGTCCAACAAGACACTCATTGCTAGCCGGACACGGTGAAATTCCCCGATCCACAACTTTAATTACATCACCCTTTTCAAACCCAAGCTCGCCCGGTTCCGTCGACTCGAAGGTGTGCAGAGCCCTGACCCGCGTAACGATCGAGCTGGTAGAAGTGGAGACAAAAGACGCACTTGTAGAAATAGTCGTCTGCGACTGCGGTTCAGAATGGTATGAAGATCTGGAATTCGTTTGCGATGGAACGTATGTGGGGGGCTCCGTCTGCACCTGGGACTGGGACTGAGGCTGAGGCTGAGGCTGATAGGATGTTTGCTGTACTGAAGGCGATGCAGGTTTAGGAGACGGCGTACGGGCAGGTACGTATCCAGATTGATACTTTGGCGCACAAACAGAGGGCTTGTCTCCTGCGACCGTAGCAGAACCGATCGCAGATGACGACGAGCCTCCTGCGGGAGTGAAGGCTGACCACTGACTTTGCCCGCCTTTGTCTTGGATGGACATCGCAATCACACGTTGAAGCTCCTCCTCTTCTTTGCGCCGAATTTCATCGTCGACAGCTGGTGGCACAGCTTCTTCCTGAGGCTCAAACTTGTATTCTGCCGATGATATGTCATAGAAAGGTTGATATATAGTAAGAATGGCGAACATACTTTTCGCTTTGAGGGCGTTGTAACAGTCTTCCATCACTCCGAGTGTCGGATCTTGTTCGAATTCCGCAGTCCATGTCCAGATCAAGCTCAGTGCCCGCTTTCTGACTTTCTCATGTGTTGTCTACACAAGAACTGAGCAACGAGAGGACATAATGACGACGAACAAACGTACCCGATCAGTAACGAGTTTCTCAAGTCCCTGTGTAAATGCTTTAGAAGCAATTTCACGATGGAGCTGGACATCGCAATTCTTTGAAAGTGACTCAGTGAGAGTGAGTGCGTAGAGTATGTCAACATCACAGCCGCCGCCGCTGACGCAGTACGGGGCTTTTTGCTCCCGCAGATTCTCAGCGAGCGGGAGCCATGGATTGGTTGAACCGGGACATTAAACGATACATTGGGTGTGACAGCATTATCTAGGGCCTCTGGCTCTATAGCAGTATTTATGGCTCGTCGAACAGAATAAGTCCTTGGTTGATCAGCACGCTGCGGATGATGATATTCGAGTTGAACGATTTCTGAAAGATCTCTGCTTTGGATTGCTCCACAGGAAAAATAAAACCGATCTCGATCTTGGCGGCGTGCAAGTCAGGAACTTGTGCCACCTTTGCCCGTCCTCCTTGCTTTGCATGAAACTCAGCGGCTGAATGAATCGATGGAAAATTGAGGAGCGTTTGGTTTCTCGGGGTTTCAATGTGAAATTCTTCGACAAAGTTCCATCGGATAACAGCAATTCGAATTCGGGCTATGCCCAAGTTCTAGTGAAAAGTATTCCAGAGGTGGTCAGCGACAAAGTAACGTCTACTTTCAGCTCAAAGCACTTGATAAATTCGCTGACGTTTCGTAGCTATTGCTACGCGATCAACTTCGTAACGTTGTCAAAGATTTCTTCGCCCAGCTGGAAACGGATGGATTTCCGAAAACCCCGATAAATCAAAATGAAAATAAATTTTCCTGGCTTAAAGCTCTGCACTGGTGCCCGCGAAAACGACTTGATTTGATTAATTCCAAAGCATGCCGAGGTGACTGTGAATGGATTGGCTTGTTCCGCTTTTATTGCATCGGACTCTGAGACCAACTGAAGGCGCAATCAAGTTCAATGATTCACTCGGCATCTCACAATGTGAAAGCCTTATCGGCCGTTTGACAGACACGGCCTTCCCCTTTCAATGTACCCATGGACGCTGATTGGAAAGAGATTGGTCTTGATTTTGAGATACTGACCCTTATTCCGTAAGCCTTCCGGAAACAGAACACTCATTGCTCATCCTGATTTCTGTTCTATACAACTGTACAAACGCACTAGATCTGACGCATGTTGTAAATTAAACCATGTAATATTAAACAACCTATTATGCACCATTGTCCAATGCTCGAAGTGAATTCCAACTTCCCAGTCCAAATAAACTCGGAAGTGAATCCCAAACAACCCGGCGGTTTGTACGATGACGCGATCGACTCGAGACACTACATTCCAAACAAAGTAATTGATCCCAAAAAGGTTTCCATTTCGTCAATGCTTCCACACGGATGAGCTTATCGGTACATGGATTTCCGAGGATCGCGCCGCGAATGATGTCTCTGCCGGTTTCACATGCAGAAGGAGTCATACAACTTTCAGGTCGTCTTCCTTCAAGCCAATCCCACGTGAGGCGTTTCTGCATTTCGAACAACGCGTTCCTCCCAATCAAACATATCATTTGATCGCGCAGAGTCAAACGGGCTATTTCATTCGTTTCGTGCAGAATTCCAGCCTTAATTTGCTTCTGATGTCGTGAGCAAACACGCAAAAATTGACGCAACAATTACCTCGGTATAACGATGGCAGATAAGATAGTATATGATGGGACGGCACAAATGCAAATTACAGGTCGTTATTGTGTCCAGAAGAATCATTTCAAGTCCTTTTTTTCGTTCGACGCCGAGAATGGAATCTGCGAGATTATAATATTCGTCCCATTGCCGCAATGACGATGGAAATATCCTCCGAATCCTGTTAACCACATTTCGAAAGACCATTACACATTCATATTTGAAAGACATATGTAACAATGCATTCAACATGACAGGCGCGATGGGTGCGTAATTAATGCAGTGACTGTTAGAAAACCATTATCATCAACCATTGTAGAAGTCGTGGCCTTGACTCACCCTTCAATGTTATAAATTGCACCAAGCAGAGCCTGGATAAATACAAGACTATTCTCTGACATGTCAAGCATGGGCATTCCGTTCATCATATCAGTTTGGTTTAAAATTTGCGTAAAGTAGGTCGACGCTCGAGCAAGAACACATCTATGAACGCAGAAGACAACGGTGTCAGTTGCCTTGACAAAAACGTTTCCATCGGTGAATGAGAATTCCGTCCCAGCTTGAAGAGTTTCGGTCTCCATCATCACGTTCAACAATGTAGTGGGGAGAAGTTAAACATCATGTTTCTTTTTTACAAACACAATTTAAACAGTTTCATTTCTCCTCTTGAAGTCTCACATGCGGTATATGAACAACAACAATACCATGAGTATGGACCTACAAGTTCAACAGTGCAGTGGTGACCAGTGGAACCTGGACAGTGAGTTGCCAATTTCATGATAGCTTTGAGTACTAATATACAAATGCAATAACAACTATAGCTTCAAAACAAGCGTCGTACTGTACAATCGGTTCAGACATCCATATTGTAATTTTCCAGCACCTCAATCTTCGTGATCTAGCAACACTACGAAAGACTCACTCAGCAATACGTCAAGAAGTTCAACGGCATATAACTCGTATGATTGCCGTCATGTTTTATTCCATGGGATTCGACGGTTCAAACTTCCTAACCACTTTGGAAGATAATAAAGGCATCGTATTTGGCTCCGTTGTCTTGTCGCTACTCAATGGTGGTTGTATTAAACCCCAAAGCCTCGATGTTATTGTGCCGATGAATTATGCGGACCAATTCATCAACAAGATCATAGACTCCTATTCGGTGCAAATGAACACCCAAAATCCCTCACCAGCCTTACTTTCATTGCCCAATGTTCGGAATGTCGCCGTTCTCTCAGGCACACGAGCGCCGCTCAACGTCATTATAACGCGTTCGAAAGAAGTCTTAACACCGCTGTTCTCCTCGCATTCATCGGCAGCGATGAATTATCTGACGCAAAAAGAAATCTATTGCGCGTATCCAGATTTAACTCTCAATTATCGGAATGTACTTAATTCGACGGCCGTTCAATCGCTGGGATGGAACGCAACCGAATTCGGTTTGGCCCTTGCCAAATATGAGACGTGGGGTTATACTAGTTACGCCACACTTGCGAATTGGACCGAATTCGACGACCATATTTGCGGAGTGGAAAGGAGTTGTCCAAGAACCCGTCGGTGGCTAAAAGATGGCGATGGTTTCAGGTTCTTGCTGTGCCTCGAACCAAACAGGGTGCTCAAGTCTAACAGTGAAACTACAGGATTCCTTGATTGGCAATTAGATAGCGTTAATGGTTAGAAATAAACTGAAAAAATTGTTTATGATAGAATACATTGCAAGTCTACTTTTCCAATACCAAACTGTAGAAATGGATTGTCCGAGAACGCAACGTTATTGTTTGGCAATTAGAAAGCGTTAATAATTAAGAATGAACAAACAACTTTGTTTACTAAAGAAGTCTGCTTTTGCGATACCGGAAGCGCGATCTAGAAAGTAGCGGGCGTTGCGGCCGCAGGGCGCCCTTAGAACATTATTTCATTCTGTTGGTAAGCGGATAGATTATTCTCAAGGAATTGTCCACTCACTCACAAACACTATTTCCAGGGGATTCATTTTTCTGGTTCTTGCCCTCTTCTCATCTGTCTGGCGAACTGGACTTTCTTCAACACTTGTGCCAATAGAAGACATAAATCCGCTCATAATCCGCCTCATTATCTCTTTGACCTCGGTGGCAGACCTGGTTTGTCTGATCTACACGCTAAAGAATTTAAATCAGAACAGTCAGATAGAGCCTGTTATGCAAAAAGTCTGACCTCTACATCCTTCTTCATGGGTACTACTAGTACCACTCCGCATTTTGTCAAGGAAATTGACTGACAACTTCGGTTATACGGCGATTTATTCTAACGTCATATGATATTGTCATAAATTCGTATGTTTCATTTTATTTATGTCTTTTTCAAATGTTTTCTATACGACTTACTCATACTATTCAAAAAGCCCTCGACCCTACTCCACATGTCTTACCTTTATGACTAGTTATAAACACGTCGCCACCTGGGGTCAAAATCATCTTCGATTATTGACTCCCAGATTATATTGTATTATACAATCTAAATATACGTTATTGCGATATGCTGCGACACGTTTGCGTCTTCGTATCACGAATCATGGATATCGCCTGTTTTCTTTTCTAATTGCTTTCCTTTCACATGTTTTGCTCTCGCCACGAACAGCCCAACTATGCCTATGATGACAATCCTTCTGTGTTAAGTCTTGTCCCCCAAACAAACAATTCCTTCGATATCGCGTAGACCATAAGGATTGGTCGGAGAATATATGTATCGATACAAATGTCCATAACCTTGAAAGAAATTTGAGTTAGAGCCTTTGAATCAGAAGATAAGATATGGAATACTTGATAACTAGCTCTTGAGTCCATCCCTTCTTTACTTTCTACCATGCTCTTCGGACTTGAGGCCTAGTCCTTGGTAGATTCAATAGATCACATCAAGCATGGCTTGCCAAAAGTCCTGGAAGGTGATATTACAGGAATGAAAATACGGAAGAGTAAGACCTGGGATCTTGAGTTGATTAATGCGATAAGGGAATGATAGAGGAGTGGAACGCTTTTTACCCAGCGTGCGCACCCTTGGGAAACACCGACCGGCCCGGAAACAGGCCGAAGTAATGTATTGTGTACGCGGTCCAGTCCTGATATAATATTAGTTAGCTATTTACGCGTGATCAGAGCGCGGCGAAAGCGCAAATTTGGCCAATGATAATGAAATTGTACAAAATGAGTTGTTTTCGCCAACTTTGCAGGTAAGCACAGATCATGGATCATCAGCTCTGAAGCTCATGCAAGATTGATTTTGCAGAACCTGACACATTGCAGTTTTGGCATTCGTGGGATTGGAGTACATGCGCAGCCATGGTTAAGTGGACTGACATCCCCGGCATTTTCCAGGCGATTACAATCGCAGCATCAATCCCACCTAACGTCAGCCGAATAGACAAGCCGCCAAAGATTATGCGAAGAGAGTTCTACATTACAAAAATACGCTACACGATCACTTCTAGATAGACCGCAGTTAACACACACGGTGTAGGATAGCAGTAGGCCCTACCCCCGCCTCTTAGCCCTGCATAGTGGCTTGCCGGCGGTATAAGCACAATTCATTCATTCATTCCCACCTAACGTTACCCAACCCCTTCAAACCGGTTCTGACTTGGTTCGCAGGTCCAGTAAACCCGTCAATATCCGATAAATGATGACCAAGAAAATGTCGAATGCAAGGTGGCCCCAGACAAAGTCATACAATCAAATTTCCATTAACCCATAGGCCCTCGTAACTCATAATCTCCAAAAAACCATAGCTTTTCAGTTCTACAATGGATAACCCTATAACACTCTCTATAACCCATAATCTCCAGTAAGCCATAGGTCTTTGGCTTCCACCAACTGCTATGGGTTAAGGGAGATTTGACTGTAAATGCAATAATGTAACGACTCTTTGGAAATTTGTATGGTGACTAGTTGGCAGGAAATAGCGTCTTCTGAATGAACGAATGGACGATGTATTTTAATGCATGCCACACGGTGACGTCAAACAGCTCAACCTTCACTAGGGGGGTTTTGATGCCAACTATCAGCGGCTAAGACGCCTGCCAGAGGCTAATAGAGCTAGCTTTGATCAAATGGGGATTATTTCGGTCTGGGTTATGGATTCAATAGATCACATCAAGCCCAGGTTGCTGAAAGTCCTGGAATGTGATATTACAGGAATAAGAAGTGATGGAAAAGAGTAAGACCTAGGATCTTGAGGTTGATCAATGCGGTGAGGGAATGATAGAGGAGTAATTGGTGGCCTGGCCAAATGGAGAAACGGGATTTGGCCAGGGTGGAGTCTTTGCCTGCGGTGGCAGTGAG
>QFEW01002375.1:0-13205 GCA_003316525.1 Termitomyces eurrhizus
TGCTGTAATAACCATATATAACATAATAAAGTAATGTAAAAAATAAAGAACAAAGAGAAGAGTACATACATACAATAAATAAAATTAATAAAATATAAAAAAAGAAAAAGGAACATGTAAGAGTCGGGGACCGGCGCACACTGCGCCGCTACAATCTTCTATTTGTTATACATAACCAAGGTTAGGACTGACAGGGAAAATTTAACGACGTCGAGGCTTACCAACTGTACCTCACAAACTCGCTGCAAACTATGACACAAAGCTAATTTGGGTCCTCCACTTTGATGACCTGCCTCAGAAAGGGTCCGAATGTGAGCAGTCGAACGACCTCCTCCTCTTCCTCTTCCTCAAGCTTGATTACTATGAGGGGATCTTGCTTGATATCATTGCTATGGAGCATATCGAACTGATCTTGATTAAGCGGTTCATTGTCGGCAGCAGACGAAGCAAACGCGTTCCATAGGAACAGACAGACTAGGAGCACGAGACTGAAAATCATGAAGAAACCAGGGCTAGAACGATTCCACTCTTCTAATGGTCGGATAAACTTTTGAACGTCCTCGATGAGAGTCGCCTGAGTACTGAAGACGACGTTGGAGTTTGCTGAGATCATTCGATGTTTCTTCTTCGCATCATATACTACAACTCGAAGGTATGCTCGTATTTCGTCGTTATAGTTGTCCAGGCAGCAAGGGGGTCCTTGAGCTTCGTCAGGTTCGACCATTTTGATGACGGCACAGAGTTCTTCTTCGAGTTCGAGCTTGGCGGGATCGAATGGTGATGAAACAGAGTCATCTTCACTTCTGTAGACGTCCGAAACCATGGGGGCTTTGGGGTGCCAGCCTGCAGTTGGGCGGTACGCCAGAGGAGCAGTGGTTTGAACACAGGAAGCATCGATAACGAAGTTCTTGAAAGGATCCAGCCTGGACATGACAAAGGCTACGACAAATACTGCGCAGAGAAAATTGGTAGCTCTTTTGGACATTCTTGGACGAGAACTGAAAAGGTGGTTATCACATGACCGCGACCGAATTTTGCTGAGTACGTAATATCCTCTCAAGGCGACACCCAAAGTTCATATTTTTCATAGTTCTTATAATTATAATGACCCTGAAATGTTGCTAAACTTTGCGCCCCAATGACATCATACCTCGCCATGTAACGCGATCATGTGATGTTGTAAATGGTAAGTATATAGAGCATTTCGCGCTTTCGCCAGACTTTCCTCAGGTTTATCCTCAACCGTACCATTTCTTTGACCATGCGCAACACTTTCTTTGTCCAAGTCGTGCTTCCCCTTGCAACAACGGGCTTCTGCGCACTGTATTGGATTTTTCTCCCTCCAGACCCTCCGCCGACGGCTCAGAGTCTTTTCGCAAACAAGCCTTTCCGAGTGGCTAGATCATGGTACTTTCATACTGGAACAGTCAAAGATTCGTTGTCACTACCACAGCTTGTTACACCCGAGCAGCTGGCTCACCTCCGGTACCTCCTGTCTCGTCCAGATGCGCGGCGTGTACCAGATGTACCTCGCATCGAAGAGTCTCAAGGCGGACGCTTTGAATCTCTCGATGGCCAAATCACCTCTAATGGCTCTTCGAACAGTATGTCACTGTTATGTCGTGTTCTTGCTGCTACTGATTCTGATTTTGCGCCACCAATTTCAGCGACGATTGGTAACTTAAGTGCACCATCTACCTATGTCAATGAGCAAGTGATCGAATCGTTGGCCGCATCCCTAGCCGTTGACGTCGTTGACCAGGCTTCCGCATCTTCTCCGGGCGATTCAAACGACTCGTTTGTATATATCCGACAGTCACTAGGAAACACATCTCTCCCTGCTTGCGTCATACATTTCACAAACTCTTCTATAGTCATTGCCAAAAAAGCCGATATTCTCCCTGCCACAGTTGGCGAGCATGTAGAAGGTTTGTCTCCGGTTAACAACGCCCCCACCTATCAGGTCTCCTCTAACAGTAGGAACTTGCTTCTGTCATCAATGCCGCCGATGATTGAAATTTATATTCAAGGTTCTGGGGGCTCAGATGCACTTCACCTTATCGCATTCGAATACCATCCACACGTGCACAGCGATCGCATCTCTGACCCTACAACCCAGTCAATGGACGCGCCGTTCGTCGCATTCTTTCTCCATTAGCATTGCTGACTCTGCGTACAGGTATAATGATCTCGTCTCTGTACCTGATAGCCAGCCAATAGACACGTCGCCAGTGACTTCAAACGTCGAATCATTGGACACCGTCAATATCACATCCACCTTAGCCACGAACACGAGTATTATCCTCTCTCCATCGGCAGAGATTGTCAGCGACAGCAACTCGACCTCCATTACAGTCATCCTTTCACTTCTAGTTACCCCCGGTTTTGCAGCCCTTGTTAGTTTTTTGAACGCTCAATTTTTCTACTGCGCTTGCGCAATCTTCTCCCTCATCGTTTTGTCGTCCTTTCTTCTATTGAATCTTATTGCCGTACCGTCTCATCGAACTTCAGTAATCAATCCCATGTCTATGGTCATAGTCGTGCGCAAGCCTGTGGATGCTCCCCCTCCCCCAGGTCCACGTCCATTACAACGTCGTTTCTCAGATTCCAATATTTCATATTTGTATACAACTTCTCGCGCCCATTGCATAGCATCCGGTGCCCATGTTACCGAGTCACAGCGTGTCGAATCAATGTCTACTCTTTCGGACTCTACAGTCGAGCCTCATATTGAACGATCAGTAATTACGCCGCCATCATCGTCCTCTACAACTACGCAGACTAGTGCTACGGAATCTACAGAGGTGACCTCGGACGCAGAATCACCACCCCCGCCCTTGAAGTCAATCCTTTCCGCCACCGCCCCTAGGAAGTCTCTCATCTCCTTACCTTCTGGTTCTTTGCCGACTCACAAGGCGGACTTCTACACTTCGCCGTCCCAGTCTTTCGATGCTTACTATGCTGCACAGGCATCGGAAGAAGAGTGGGTCCGGCCTTCATCCAGCAAATTTATGCGCCATGGCCGAAACAGTGAACTTTTAAGGCGTCGCCACACTACTGGCCGATTGAGAAAGGAAAATTGTCGTACCCAGGAACAAGATCACGCTCGACTTTGTGGATTGGTCCATAACAAAGTGTATAGTGATTTCAGTGAGATCCACAAGGAAGCTGCGCGCTATGGCGGAAAACTTCAAACTCTAAGGCGTCGACACACTACTGGCCGCGCGCGAAAGGAGAATTGTGAGACAGAGGAGTCGGGTTACGTACGGACTGCTGTCTTGGTTCAGAACAGAGTATATGACATCAACGACGAGGGGGAGGGTGCGTGTGATGATGGTCTTGACGATCCTAGTCCGGTGACCTTTTCTGCATCTGGATCGGTTCAGCCATGCGCCACAGCTAGTGAAGAGAGTTCTAGCCAGGTCGGACTTGGCATTAGTATTGGCACAGGGAGAAGAGGTTATTAGTGAAACCCAATGCCGTCGTACAGAAGACAGCCACTGACTATCAGGATTTTGGTCGGTTCTCGTGGATAAGGAATCTTTTCTTAACGAGACTTTGAAAGTGGAAAATCGACCTGATGTCGCAGCAAATGAAGCGGGAGGCTTTGAAAATCTGTGAAGGTTTGTCGGAATCAGACTTGATATTAATTCATTCAAGGACATAGCTACGTTAAGATAGGATTACACGTGTAATTGTACAAAAAAGCTCGTTATGTAGATGATCACTTTGGGCTATTTTTAGACTAGGTTCCGCAAAACTCGGTGCAAGAGAATTTGCGGAGCCAAATGGCCATGAGTTTTTTGCTACAAACTCGGCCAAATCTTGGCAATTCACGCCGCAATCAGACAAACTAAACACGGTAAAGTCGAAGGGGTCTAAGTATCGTTATGAAATGAGCTCTGTATTTCCATTTCCACCCGCTACCACCAAACCGATGACAATTTTCCTCCGTGATGGATGTAAAAGTGTTCTTTTACACCTTCTTCGGAGTGATAGCAGATGTCCTTGATGTCATCTTGACCTATCTGGTGCCGGACAGCAGACCTCAGAGGAGCATTTCCGTGAGTACATCATTGACCACTTTAGGCTGCGCTCAAGTTTATCACCCAGCCGTCCATTGTCGACTCTCTGAGTGATGAGGACATTCTTGTACTCAGGAAGAAAGCTCCTAGTCTACAATCCGAACACAATGTTTCCAAGTTGACGGCCGACACCGTTGCAAAGCCTTCCCAAGACCTACACGCGACCCTTGATGCAACAGAAGCAAACGCTCTAAATATATTGTTTGCCGAGACGACTATCCCTGTCCCACGCGTACGCCGCGTTGTCGAAAGCAATTTAACTGTTTGGATCATCATGGACTTCATCCCAGGTTCAACCCTAGCTGAAGTATGGTCAACGCTTTCCACTTGGCGAAAGATCTGCATTGCTTTCACGCTGCGACGTTATGTTCGTCAGCTCCGTCGCTTGACAGCGTCTGCCACGAAGCCACCAGGTCCATTGAGTGCAAAACCACGGAAGTGTCATTCTCCTATCTTTGGCATGGTCAGACCTGTTGTCGCAGCATAACGTAGAACAAAGTATATTTGAGTATCACGTATATAGTACACTGAAGTTCGAAGTCGAAGACGGTTAGCATAAGTAAATAAGTAAACTAGTATTTGTTGGGAGACATTCCACTAAACCACAGTGGCTTAGTGGAATGTCTCCCAACATAAAGTAAACCCGACCCATCTGGTCGGTGGATACCCCCCTCTGTCCTAGGAATGCCAGGCTCGGTAGCCACGTGCTAGTGATGTTTCTCCCAACCCTTATCAAATTCGGGCTCAAAGGCTTCATGCCAGGATATTGCCCCTATCAGGGATCAATCCGCCGCCTTCTGGGTCGGTCGGGTTTACTTTATGTTGGGAGACATTCCACTAAGCCACAGTGGCTTAGTGGAATGTCTCCCAACAGTATTTGCATAACTTACCTGAAGTTTGAAGTCAAAGACAGTTCGAACTCCAGGTATCTGTATGTATTTTATATTTGAGGGTGAAACATTTCGAATTTCATAGAAGTTTTATGATGTAACAAAAAGAAAATGAAATGTATAGTAAATGGAACGTACGTCATAAACAAATTATATGTGCTCCTGAGTTGATGTAGGTTTCCGTAGTCAGACATCATTTTCCTCGACACTCCCACTTGACGTCGACGGAGGAGGTAAGATTCGAAGTTTGTTTCGATATTTGACAAAGGTTTCGCAAGGCAGAGCCTTGGTTAGGGTGTTGGCTATCATGTCGTGTGTTGAAATGTATTGTAGTTTAATATTGCCTCTTTTGATTTGATCGTGAATGAAATGATAACGTATGTCGATATGTTTAGCACAAGAGTGACCAACAGGGTTGTTAGAGAAGGCGATACTTCCAGCGCTGTCAGTGTGAATAGTGGTTGCTCTGGTTTGTCCAAAATTGAGGTCATTGAGCAGATTACAGAGCCAAATTGCTTCCCTCGTAGCATTAGCTGAAGCTATATATTCAGCTTCAACTGTTGACGTAGCAATACCAAGTTGTTTTTTGGAAGACCACGATATGACACTTCCGTTGATTTTATAGCACCAGTCACTGACGGATTTTTGGTCGTAATGATCTTGTGCCCAGTTCACGTCACTCCACCCTACTAGATTCACCTCAGTATCAGCAGACCCACCCAAAACTAAACCATAATTTTTGGTGCCTTTAAGATAACGCAGTATACGTTTGCATGCCGTTAAGTGGGGTATGCCAGGATTGTTGGCAAATTGTGCCACCAGGCTCACAGTGAACTGGATATCCAGGTGAGTTTGAGTTGCGTACAGAAGTGACCCAACCATTGATAGGTAATTGATCCCATTGGCATATTTCATATATTGCTCGGCATCTTCAGCAGTTTTAGGCGATTGGAATAATGACAGATTGTGATTTGTGGCAAGCAGGGTTGCGATTTCATGGCAGCTGCTCATCCTGAAATGGTTCAGAATGGAGTTGATGTAGGCTAATTGGTTGAGCCATATGGTTTGATTCTTCTGGTTACAAGTAATTTGAAGTTCAAGCATATAATGAATTTTGCCCAGATCAGTTATTTTGAACTCATTGCTCATGTCGTTTTTGAAGGTGATGATTCGGTCAAGATCTTTCCCAGCAACCGCCATGTCATCCACATATACTAGAATGATTAATATGATCTTGCCTTGTGATTGGAGAATATACAGGCAGTTGTCAGCTCATGATTGTCTAAAACCTAGACACATAAGCACATCATGCAAATGTTCCTTCCATTTCCAACCAGCCTGTTTTAAGCCGTAGATGGCCTTGTGTAATTTCCAGTACCTTGCCCCATCAAAGTTCTTGGAAAGCTTTCATGTAGATCTCCTCATCCAGATTAGCTTCAAGATAAGCTCCGACAACATCAATTTAATGTACTTCTAGATTAAGCATGGCAGTTGTGGTCAGAAAAACTCATAATGTAGTGAACTTTGTAACAGAAGAAAACATATTGTGGTAGTCAATCTCAGGGACTTGGGAGAAGCCTTGGGCTACAATTCTCGCTTTAAACTTTATGCAATTTCCTTGACTGTCAAGTTTTTCTTTGAGTATAATTTTATTTCCCACAGCCTTCTTACCTGGAGGTAAACTATTTATCTCCTCAAAAACACCTTTGTTGATCAATTGGTTGTATTCATCTTGCATGGCTTGCCTCCACCTATCCGCTTCCAATGTTTGCATAGCTTCACACATTGATGGCCCAGATACAGCCACATGTGCAACATGAGTACCTGCTTTGTTATCATCTTCTTGTTGATACCTGATCAGAATCCACCAAGATCAAGCAGAAAGCTCATGCCTTGGTAAGTTTTCCCACCTTGCCCTTCTTCCTCAGTGCACCAGGAGTCTCTGCATCAGAAATGTCCTGCTCTGGAGTAATGGGATGAGAGATCATCATAGGTTGAGGTTCCTCATCACTGATGTCTCCTTCAGGTGCACTCACATAGTCATTGCCTTCAGTCAGCTGACTAAGGTCAGAGGGGTGTGTAGGTACATGTATCTGATGAGGCATATTGTCTTCAGGATATGTTGTTGTATTGATGGAGTTGTAAACTGGTTCTGACCCTGTTTTGTTAGAGTCATGCTTGACCTGTGCAAGCTTGCCTCAGAATGTCACCCTCATGGAATTGTACATCCTGGGAGGTGATTAGCTTTCCATTCTTGAGATCTTCTAACTTGTATCCTTTAGTTTTGCCTGTCCACCATCCGAGCATACAGACTCTCACTGCATGAGATTCAAGTTTTCTGTGCCTTATCTCCTTCAGGACATGCACCTATCCAAAAGATCCGAAAACATCCAAGTGGGATATGTCAGGTTTTTTGTGTGAGTTGCTCTATTTGGTGAATGGTATTTTACCATTTAAAGCTGATGTAGGCATGATTGAACAAATATGTGTGGCATGCATGAACACCTTGCCCCAGTATTGTAAATCCATGTTTGTGGCATGGAGCATGCTTTGCATCATCTCCATAAAAATGGCAATCATGTGTTCTGCTATCCTGTTCTGCTTGGGCCTATAGGGATTGGTGGTTTCATGGACTAAACTATTCATTCTGCAAAACTTTTTGATAGTAGAGTTAACAAATTTGGTACCATTATCCATTCAAATTATTTTAACTAATTGGCCTGACTGCCGTTCAAGACAAGCCACAGTTCCACGCACCTCCTCCACCATTTCTTCTTTCTTTTTCAAAAGGGAACTATTGGGCAAACGGCAGCTTACCTTGACAATTACAAAAGTGTATCTCTTGCCATCACAAGTAGGGAAGTTCATGGGTCTAATAAGGTCCATGACAAGTAATTCATTTTTATCATAGGTTTTTGTACTTACTTCGGGAAGAGGGGGTCAAGTTGACTTTTCCTGGATACATCCGCTACACAATTGAGCAAATTCTCAAGGTAGTTTGATTCTTAAGCCCATTACAAGGTCTTGATCCATCATTTTGCTGATTGTCCTAGGACTAAGGTGTCCCAACCAGCAATGCCACAATTGCATGGTCAATTTGCTTGCAATGTAGGTGACCTGGTTGTTATCAATACCTAAGTTCAGGCACTTGATTTGGTACATTGTGCCATGATTGCCCATGAGTCTGGCATGCAGGAATTCTTTGTTACTTCAGGCCAGGCTAATGCTGTAAAGGAAGCTGGTAAGAACTGCATCTGCTCACTGTAGCAATCCAAGGCTAATAAGATTTGTGCTTAGCTTTGGTACATACAGTACATTGTCAAATTGCACATTATTTGTGCCATCCATGATGTATGTTCTAAAGGCAATAGAACCTATGCTGGACACAGCGAGACAATTATATCCTCCAACCAAAATATGTTGATTTTCAATGTCACGTATTTTGTTAAACCAACCTTTGTCTGTGACCATATGGCAAGATGCAGCGCTGTCAAGTAACATCAGAAGCTTTCCCACTTCTCTGCCAAATGTTGGAGAGTTGTTCACTGATATGTTTGCGTTTCCCAATGGTTTGGACTTCTTTGGTTTGGGACATTTGGGGCTCCAGTGGCCCTTTTCACTGCAGTTATGGCAAATATCTTCTGCCTTGGGTTCTCATTTTGATTTGACTTTTCTTTTGGGATTCCTTGTATCTGGTTTGCTCCCACTAGATGCACTGCTGGGTTTGAAGATGAAAGTGAGCTGTTTATTCAAAGTGTTTTCTTCCTGAGTCAAGCGATCATATATGGATATCAATTCCGCCGATACACTTTCGATGGTAAGAGAATTTCCTCGATATAACAGATTCTGCTTCATGACCTCCCAAGCTGCAGTACCAGGCAATGATAACAAAATGGCATTTATGACCATGTTATTATCGACTTTGTGGCCAGCGTCAGTAATGCAATGATGTATGTTGAGATAAAAACCAATATGATTTGTTATGGGTGAATGACCATCCCATTTTTTTGCATATAATTGCTGATAATAATGCATGTTTGTACCACTTTGTTGGTCAACATAGCTTTTGTGAAGGTGATCCCAGATGGCTTTCGCACTTCAAAAGTTGATGATAGAATCCTGCTGCATATACTTGATGGCACCACAAATTAAACTGATAGCTGCATCATTTTTACTTAACCATCACTCATATTTTTCATGAGCTTGTTCCCATACAAGATAGGGCTTGAATAATGATATCTCAAGATCAATAGGGATGGGCCGCTGCAGTGCACCGCAATACCGAGGTCTACAGTAGAGTTTTGTCAATGACTGTTTATAAAATTGAATAGTCAAAAAGAGACCAATAGCACAATTACTGAAGCAGAGAAAGAAATTTTAGCTACTATTTATATGAAACTTGAGCTCAAATTTAAATGAGTTGAGCTTTTGTGTAACAATGTACGAGTTGAGTTCAGTTCCTTAGTGTTCTAAGTGCATATGACCCAATTCTATAGCAAGAATGGCAACTACACAAGCATAGGGACTGGTAAAGGATAAAGACTAAAGAGTTATTATAACAAGCATGACCAAATCATAGGCTGTGACAGCCTACTCTGTTACATACCCTCCTTTGAGATTAGATACCAATCTGAAAGAAGAAAAAAAAATCCTACAGTGGTGCTCACTCCAGTAATGTACTCCTTCATTGCTAAGGCTTTTTCATCATCCATTGTGTCTGCTCACCTAGTCAGGTTGTCCTCCACTCCATATAGTCATTCCATCCTCCCCTCTCATCCACCCCTTCAAATTTTGTGCTGGGGTCCACCTTTCCCTCCCCTCTCCAAGAGAAAACTCTTGGATAGATCAAAGTTGACACTAATAGCATCAACAGGGTGGGCAGAGTACATTGGCTCTGCAAAATATCATAAAAAAGGGTGGGAAGGATGGGAGAAGAGAGTCTTGATACTCATATGCAAATATGGAATACATCCATATTCACCATTATTTCCAGCCTCTAGACACTCTAGCAGGTTGCATACAGTTAATTATGAGCTAGTAGGGCAAGCACAAGAAGGAAGAGATGCTGAGGAGATATGAATGGAGTTGGACAGAAGTAATCATGTCATAGTTAATTGAACAGACAAAAGTCCACTCCTTTGGATTATCTCAAAGGCCTTCTCAGAATAACATCAAAGATGTGAGGCATGTATAAAACAAAATAGAGCTGATGAACAATGTCAAAGAATGACATGGTGAAGATGGATAGAGGTCACATCCATCAGGAAATGAGTATAAAGTCAAATTAATTATGTGAACTGTGCAGATGCACATAGAGAGGGTGCCAAGCTAGACACCACAGCAAATTCTGGGACAATAACTGAAAAATGGACTGAATAGTTGATAGGGGCAGGAAGTGACCATAAATGCATCACAGAAATGGTCTAGAAAAATTCTGAGACAGAGGTTCCCCATGAGAATAAGGAGGAAGGAGGTGATGGACAAAGATGATGACGTCGAGCAAAAACTGTGAACTGAAATAGTATAAATCTAGATACTGTTGGAGAGGGCATGTTGAGGCACATCTAATGCCATAGGAATTGAGCCAAACAGTTCCATGGATTGCAAGATATCTGCAAAATAGTAAAAATACCACAACTAACAACTTTGAGCTAGCACCATGGGCTGGATTGGGTCAACCATGGGGCTGTTGGAAGGAGTGAAGCAATGCGCTTCCAATGGCACTAGAATCAAGGGAACTAGTGCACTGGATTGTGAGATATAGGCAATTTTGTAAAATATTGAAAATCCAGAGATGGAGAAGGAGGAAGTAAAAGTTGAGGGCCATCCAGGTATCAAAAGGATCCTGGACATGAGGAGATTACAATGGTAAAGGAAATGGGGCAAACTGTGGCCTTGCTCCCAAGATATGACCCAATCTTCATGCCAGCTCATTATCTCTCACCCACAAACACCTCCAACTCTTATCCACACCTCTCCTAATTCTGCAACCAAGAAGGAACACTGATAGAAGGTCCAAAGCATCCAAAAGTCCAGCAAAGAGTCCAGAAGTCAAAAGATAAGCAGTGTTGTAGCCAAGTCTCTGCTATAGTCCAGTGATAGTGTGTGACAAAGCCACTGGAGCTGGATACACAAAAAAGTGTAACAATGTACAGGTTGAGTTCAGTTCCTTAGTGTCCCAAGTGCATATGACCCAATTCTATAGCAAGAATGGTGACTACACAAGTGTAGGGACTAGCAAAAAATAAAGACTAAAGAGTTACTGTAACAAGTGTGACCAAATTATAGACTGTGACAGCCTACTTTGTTACATTTTGAGTGAGTTTGTGTAGTGGAATGTCTTCCAACAGTTTGAAGAAAGAGGTTTTTCAATGATTGAGGAAGTTGATCAATCATATACATTAGTGTTTATCAACATAAATCTAAGAATTGGATAGCATGATATGTGGAAGGGCAACTTCTGGAGGCTGTGGCTCAGTTACACAGCTGGCAGAGGGAGATCCAAAGTGTATTAGAGTATATACTGACAATATCATAATAACTACTTACCTGGCAGAGGAAGATCAAAAGAAAACAAGTCTAGGAATTCCCTATGCCAGATTGGATGCTTCTGGGGCCTCTGAAGCATGGAAAACAACTGTACAGTACAACAAAATCTTAAAAACTCTAAAATTGCCTAAATAAACAACTGTATAAACAAGGCAGGAAAACTCTGAACTTTGAAAGTCAGAAAGACAAACTCTGACTTATATAAGCAGTCTGAAAGTGGTGCTGAAAAGTCCACACTTGTCTGAATGATAGCTAAGGAACTAGAGCACCTCAAAGGCTGAAAGTAGTACTAACAGATAGTGTTAAGAGAATAAAAACAGCAAAATGAGAGAATGATAGAAGAAATAAAGAAATAAATAAAAGGAGAGTAAAGGAATAGGGAGTGAAAGAAGGAAGAAATGAGAAGTCTCCTGACAATATGTATTGAGAAATAGACAAATAAAATATAGAGACTTAACTTCAAAGCCTTCAATTTTCATTATTTTCTCTGTAGGCATAGAAGATATTGACATCAATATGACTTCTATACAGAAACAGATGTATTTCTCTGCAATTGTGGCTTCATATTTATACTTGTAAACAGAAATAGTTTGAGTACTACAACAAACTATGCTAAAAGTGAGAAATGAATATGCTTCTTGTAGGTATTTTTTGGTGCTATATAAGCACAAGATATAATTTATATCCAAGATGATTAATTAAAGTTTTCAGTTTTTAATAGCTCTCTAATTATTTATTTCAATATATTAAATATATTAGTTAATGTAGATAAGAGACTAAAATCATAACAATTGACTCTTTCAATATGCATAAATAAAAGGAGTTATAGTTTGACAACTCTCATGTACAATTTTTATTCAATGACACTTAGCATCATAGCAGATTGACAACTAGGTATAAAATGCTAAAAGAAAGCAAATTTATAAACTCAATCAATATATTAAAATGCAAAACAGATTGATCAAACAATAAACTATTACAGAAGCAGTAGCTTATATAAACTACTGCTGGAGCATCAGCTTACACAAACCATTGCTGGAGCAACAGCTTACATAAACTATTGATGGAGTATTAGCTTATATAAGCATATTCTATTAGACAGAAAACTGGATCTATACAAGCTTATAGAAAAAATAATTCAAAAAGTTCTATGAATACCAAAAACAAGGTGGTCTAATTTTCAAAGATGAAAATAAATGAAGAGGACAGAATAATGACTGCTAGAGCAAAAAAAAAAATTCACATAATTGTATAATTTTCATGCATGCTCCTCTTTCTAGGTACTAGATGTAATAAATTACAATAATAAACAAGGCATTTAACAACATGAAACAAATTATATATTCAAAAAAAAATATATACACTTATTCAAAAAAAACATACACCCTTATTCAGAAAAAAACATATACCCTTATTCAAAAAAAACATATACCTTTATTCAAAAAAAAACATACACACTTATTCAAAAAAAAACATACATACTTATTCAAAAAACATACATACACACTTATTCAAAAAAAACATACACACTTATTCAAAAAACATACATACACACTTATTCAAAAAAACATATACCCTTATTCAGAAAAAAAACATACACCTTTATTCAAAAAAAAACATACACACTTATTCAAAAAACATACATACACACTTATTCAAAAAACATACATATATATATGAA
>QFEW01002376.1:0-13312 GCA_003316525.1 Termitomyces eurrhizus
AACGTATGACACGTACCGTTGTGATGCCCTACCCTGGGTTTTTTGCGTTCATGAGAGTGGATCAAAACAATGGGATGGTTAATCTTAGTGGACCTGAGTCCTGTCCAAACTAATTGAAATGTCTGTAGTACAGTGTTGTAGCCTAGTACACAATATTAGAGCAATATTTATATATAATTCACAGAATGTCTTGTGGTCTAGCAGACTATTGTCAGTTTATGTTTCTTTTAGTGCACAACTGGAGGTAACGGATCAATTGGATTTATAATGGATTTGTCAGCAGCACAATGGGATGGTTAATCTTGATGAAAAATAACCAATGGAAAAGCCAAAAATTATAGTAACTATTGATTAAATTACTCGTCCGATGTGTATTCCTCCTCTTCATTAGATTTATGTAATGCATCTGAATAGAATAAATCCTCATCAAGCAGGTAGTCTGCTGTCAAAAATGCAAAGTCATTCAGTGTATATGGCCTCTGAGGTCTGGTAAGTGTGATGTCTTCATAGTTTGCTATCAGACATGATGATGAAGATGGTGAGGATAACTCTGACATATCAACAGACACATCATCAGTATGACTAGCTTGATTGAAAGGGCCAATGGGCCTACATTAACCATGTTTTGCTCTAGCACAAAATTCTTGTTGTGTTGAAATAAATTAACTATGATTACCAGTGCCAAATTATACTCACGTTGTTGATATAATTCGTTAATTCTTCTCTGATCCTCACGTCAAGTCATACATGTCTCATATTCCTCCCACTTCCAAACATTGTTACCAGTAGGTAGAGTTGGAGAAGGAGATTGTTGAAAGGAGAAAGACTGGGATTGAAGAGCCGTTACATCAAAAAGTGGTGGAAGATTTTCTTTGTCATCAGCTGCCATGCCTCCATCTGTCTCTTCTGCCATCACAAGAAATAGCAGCAGCAGGTTTTCTTTGTCCTCGGTCACCATATGTCTGCTGCTCTGGACTTCTGTTTGTCCACTGTCACCGGCCACCATGGTTTCCATTGCTGTTAGTCCTTCTGCTCCTTCACCAACAATAAATAGAGGTGGTAAAGAATTGTTGTTCATCTCCTGTTCCACAGGAATGAACATAAGGGGCAAATCATTGTCTTTGTAAGGCTACACGCAAAAATGGAGGGAAAAATCAGAAACAGAGGCCAACACCATCAGCAGTAGTCGATGGCAACAGTAGGACCATCGGTAATGATGGACTTGCTGATGGCAGATCTGCAGCCAACTTGGAGTGGCAACTGGGGCCTATACTTCCCCTGTCACCTAGCATACCACACACACCACTGCCTAACTTACAGGAGGAACCCCCTGTCTTGCACTCACCACACACTCCACAGCCTCAGCACCATGACAGATCCACAGTTCACAACAAATCCTGACCAAATGTATCAGCTTCCACTCATGATGAGTCTGCTCATGACAAATGTGGTAATGATACAGCAGTGGTAGATGCCACTACCATCCACCTCTTATAACAAAGAGGATGGAGTGATCCAGACCCTTCAATTAATGGCCCTAGTGATGGTTCCTCTAGATATAGAATGTCAAGAAGGGTGCTTGGCATTCTTCAAAATGAGGACAATGACCAATTTGAAGGTGAAAGAAGGCCAGCATTACAAAAGCAAAAGAAGCACAAGGCATTGTCTAACCAATTGTCAACAAATTCCAAGCGACTCCGCAAGTCTCAAGCACAAATGCTACAGAAGGATGCAGCTCGATACATTGATATGTCTACACCAGCAAAAAGGAGTAGCAGCTACACTAAGGTCATTTGACCAGTCCGCCGTCATTGATGTGGAGAAGGGAGAAATGTTACATTATATTTTTGTAAACTATAGTGTTACAAAAATATAGCAATGTCAATGTCTATCATAACAAAAAAAATCACTGTGGAGTAATCAACTGTCCATCTTCACTTGTCTTCTGTTGCCTTCCATCTCTCAGTAAGCTGACTAGATGATTGGGTCCATTGCATTGGTGGCTGACTACTTCAGGAGTTGCTATGAGCCCATCTCCTTGGGCCAGAGAGAGGGTCCTTGGCAGGAACTGGCAGAGGGATAAAAGATGGTTGAGAGGGTGACAGAGATGTTCATGTGGGAGATGTTCCTAAGAATGTTTGTTGAAGCGGAAATGGAGCAACAGTGAGAGCAGATAAGTCAGCAGCATAATGGGATTGGTCAGTAGCGAGGGCAGAGGTGTCACCAGTGGGAACAGATACTCAGGAGTAGTTTCTTCCTCTTCAATGATGGGTCCAAGTCCACTGTGCCCTGTTGGATGCACTGCCACATCATTCTGAGCTGACGGACTGGAGGGACAGGTAGAGATGTGAAGTCAACTTTGCAAAGTATCAACTATATCCCAAATATGGTGGATCTGCTCTTCCATCTGACAGATCTGTCCGTTATGGGATGCAAGCATCTCACCCACAAGAGAAACATTGGTTTGCAGGATTTCTATGTGGCCACTGAGTGTGTTGACTTGAGTCTGGTGGCGACAGAAGAAGTCCTCAATATGCGGTAACCAGCTCTCCTCAGCCGTGACAAACCCATCCCACACCTGCTCCCCAACATTCTGCAATGCTTCCTGGAACTCATTCTCCATCCTGTCTAAATGGCTCTCCACCTCTGCCATTACACGAGCTACAATGTCCTCACTGTGACTAGACTCCATTGCCCGCTCCTTGCCCTTCCCCTTGACCAGAAGAGGATCTGCTGGGCAGTTGGAGGTTGACAGTTGGGATGGATAGATAGATGGTTTTGATGGTCCCACAATTGGACTGGCTGGTTCATCTGCTAACTATTGGTTAGCTATTTGAGCAGGAAAAAAGTTCCTACTATCATCACTCTCAATAATTGTCACTGACTTCTTTCTCAGTGGTTTTTTTTCCTTGCCCTTGTTGCCAGGCTTGATGGTTTTCTTGACAATCATCAGGCTGCATGTTCATTTGCAAATGAGCTGGCAGGGATTGCATATGGTGCCACCCTTTGTCCTGACACACTGTAGCCACTTACTTGCACAATATTGGCAAGGGGGGTTGATGTGCTGACTCTCGCAACAAGATGCTGTCATCAGATACCTGCCCAATAGCATCCCTCCAGTAATTTTCCCCTTCAGTATCCTGCTCTCTTATTCTTCCTCTTCCTCTTCCTCTTCATCCTTGTCCTCATCCTTGTCCTCCTGTTCCTTCTGTTGGTGATAGGTACTAGGAGGATGTTGACCAATATATGTCACCCGTTTTGGCTTCTTGGAATTTGACAACAGACCAGACAAATCTCCTGCCACTGTAGGACTCAGTTGTTTTCTCTTCTTCGGAATTGGTGATGGACCAAAGAAATCTCCTGCTGCTGGCCTATGACCTATCCAGTCTTCTTGTGCTGGTGCTGTCAACAAACCGGCCTTGGTCGACAGATCAGGTCATTCTTTGCCCCCCCTTGGTTCTTCCCCCCTTCTGCTCCTCTGGGTCCATTTCTTTGCAGCATCCTTCAACTGCCTGGTCATATCTTTGTCAAAAAGCTTGCTCTGGAGTAGCAGGATAACTTCATTGATGAAACTTCTCCTGGCATCAAGGAGGAGTTTCTTGTCATCCTTGACCTCCCTAACCATCAACCACATGTCAATCTACAGGATGACTATTAGTGCATGTCTATTAGGCAGAAGTGCTTGCATCTTACCAGGTCCTTCTGCTGTGCTTTGAGTTGACACAGGTCTCCTCTGAGAGCAAGGTATAATACTCAAACATCTGTGTTAACAAACCGTTGGTGGAGTTCTTCATTAGACATGGCAGATGGAGGACTAAAGAAATAGACAAGAACTTTACACGAAGCAAGTTCTGAAAATAAATATCATGTGACCCTGTTTAAATTACAAAAGAAGTTTGATTTATTGCTTGACAAACCTTACTCTGTTTATCTTACAGTTTAGTAAATAACAATTAGCTAAGCAGGTCAAAAATTCCAGACAGTTTGATATCAATGCACTAGTGGGAATCGAACCCATCTACTGCATGACACAAGAATACCAATGGATAATATTCCACTAGACCATTGGTGCTTACTGTATACTGCTATAGTCTAAATAAACATCAGTCTAATATTCTGTGTGAGGTCAAAAATTCTCAACAGTTTGATGTCAATGCACTAGGGGAGTCAAACCCACCTATTGCAAGATACAAGGAATACCAATTGGAAATATTCCACTACACCACAGACACTTACTGTATAATGCTATAGTGTAAATCAATATCTGTCTAATATTCTGCTACACCCCATGGTTTTCCCCTTTCCTGTATACTTCTATAGTGTAAATAAATATCAGTCTAATATTGTCAATTCAATACAAATGCACCAGTTGCAGTAAATTCTCTATTTATTCAAATTCTGTATGGGTCTGTTTGTACACTACATAAATACTGTCCTGACTTATAGTAAGCGCCTGTGGTACAATGGAATATTGATAAATTGATATTTCATATTGTGCACAAGGGATGGGTTGGACTCCTGCTAGTTCACATTATATAATAGCAGCAGGCCACTGACATCTGCTAGCGTCATGAATTTGATCTGTTCAAAACTCCAGAGATTTCTGCAGTGGCATAAGATAGACAAATTTGTGCATGTGTTCATTCCAATGCATATGACCAGTTGATAATACACTGTGGCTGGCTACCTTTGTCCTGGTCTTTGTAAAAAAGGTAGCCAGCCCTGGTGTATCATCACTTGTCATGTGTACTGGAATGATCACATGCGCAAACTCCTCTATCCTATCCCACTTCAGTAATTTCTAGAGTTTTAGTTAGATCAACTACCATAGGCGCTTACTACAGGTCAGTACAATATACATGTAGAGCAAAAATGCACCTGTATAAAAACACACCATTAGACCCCATTAAGGTGGAGTAGGGGGAGTAGAACCTACCGCTGTATACAATATTAAATATCAATAAACAAATATTCCACTGAACCACTGGGACTGGTTGCACTGCTGATGTCAGCTGGCTCACATGCCGACATCAGCTACCATCTGCTGGCATGCCAGTGGACAGTGGACACTCATGCACCCTCTTCTGCCCTTCTCCTTCTTTCTCTCCACTCCCCACACTACCTCACAAGCCACCCCTGTCTACCACATGCACCTCACTTCTCTCCTCCCCCCTGACCTGACGTCTGACGTCTGCTACATCTGCTGGCATACCAGCAGACACCCACACTCCTCTCCTTGCCTCTTCTCCCTCTTTTTCCTCACCCCCATTCCTCTTCCGCCACCCTCCATGCTCTCCAAGACACCACTCCATGCAGCGGACACTCACACACCCCGTTTCCTTCTCTCCTGCCCTGATGCCGGATGATGCCAGGAGTTGCTGATGGATTCCCATGGATGCCAATGGATATCAGCAGATATCCAGCAGATGCTGACAGATGTACGATGGATGGTGACAGATGCCAACGGATGCCAGCGGGTCACGATGGCTGCTGACAAACTCTGATGGATGCTAGCTGATGACCAACTGATGGCTGCTGATGCCAACGCTCCTTTCAAGCTACAAAAACTTTTTTGGGAGGTATGCCACCTCCTTTCCACCTCAAAAAATCCATACAGGAACCTGCAGAAACATAGATAGGTGTCCATTTATTGTGTTATCCAACCTTTGAATCTATCTGTTAGTAATGGATCTGTGGTGCAACAGTTAAATGTGTGTTCCATTGCTGAAGGCTTCCCCAAGGCCAGAGGTTCGATTCCCTCTCACAGGCATATGGAGATCAGAGTCACTTTTTTTTTTGGTCTAACCAGCCCCTGTGGACCTGCATAGGCCTCTGTGGATGTCCGCTGGTGCCCTGCACAGGCCTGCATGGGCCCATGTAGGTTTGAGTCCATCGATGTATATCTGCATGGATGTCTGCTGGTGGCTTGCATAGGCCTGCATAGGTCTGCAAGGCCCTTTTGTGGATGTACGCTGGCATCAGAGGTGGGAAAAGGAGGGAAGGAGAGGTGCGCAGCCTCAAGTTATTGCAGGGAGGAAGGGAGAGGGGAGGGAAGTGGGGAATCTTGAGGAGGATTTATTCATGCCATGACGTCCACCAATGGAGAAGGTTTTTACTCATGGGCTGATGCCTGCTGGCAGCTGCTGATGCACATTGATGTCTGCTAGTGTCTGCTGGCATCTGCTGGGCCTGCATGTGCATGTGTGTGCCCGCCTTTTATCAATCCACTGGACCGTGTCATACAGCACATTGTGACATGTCCGCGGCTCTGTATTCTATGGCACTGTGGGCACTGCTCCACTCCAGTGTAGCGGACTCTGCTGGACATGTATGGTACAGCACCAAGCAAGCTCCCATATAACATATGACATGTACCGTTGTGATGCCCTACCCTGGGAAGAACTTGAGGAGATGTGCACAATCCCATACATCCAGGCCATGGGAGTGCTCCTGTATCTCGCAATGTGCACATGGCCAGACATAGCTTACACTGTTAGCATGTTATGCAGGTTCAATGCATGTCCAGGTCCAAAGCACTGGAAAGCTGTCAAGCATTTAATACAATATATTTGTGGTACGCTTGATTACAAGATCAAATACTCTGCTGAAGCCGTCACTTCCTCTCCCTCTATCTTCTTTGCCTACTCTGATGTGGACCACAGCAGAAACCCTGATAATGGTTGCTCTACCATGGGCTCAATATTCACTGTCATGGGCAGTGCAGTTAGTTGGATGTAAAAATTGCAGACAATTGTACCGCTCTCATCCACTGAAGCCAAATTTATGGCTGCAAGTGAAACAGGCTGCAAGCTCTGCTGGCTATACAATTTCCTGGCTAACATAGACATGTTCCAGTTATCACCACTTATTCTTAACCTTGACAACCAATTCGCAATCCTTGTCTTCAAACAACTGGAGCACATGGGCTGCCTTAAACATCTCAATTATCACTGGTTCTGGCTCCAACAGGCCATCTACAATGGGAAGATCAAGCCTGCATACATTTTCTCCGAAGTCATGGCTGCTGACCTTCTCACCAAACTATTAACTTGCACTGCCATAGACAAGTTCTGCCACCAGATGGGTATTATTGGGGAATTTTTCCAGAGATTAATTTCAGTGATGCTGTGGACACTCGTCATGTGGGAGTGTTGAACGCCTACTGATAGATGAGGAGTGACCTTAGCATATGTGATCAAAATATTATTTTCACTCCCTAGTGTCGTCGTTTTCCTTCATTCTGAAGCATGACAACACTAGGTATGTATTTACTTTACATCACTTAAATATATTCATTCTGAAGCATGACAACACTAGGCCATCTACTGCTGCTGAGGTGTGATTCTGCTTCCGCTGCATACAACTAGCTGCAACAAATCTTGAGCTCAATAGTCTGAATATTCTGTAGCTCTGTATTCTCCCTTGATGCACTCAGTCTGAGCAAAAGCCTATCAGCAGGTTCTAACTGCTATCATGATATACTAAGAGGAGTCAAACTAGCCTGTTGTGCACTGCATGGAGTATGACTGAGTAAATATTCCACTAGACTACAGGATCTTACACCAAATTTATATAGAGTAGATATTTATCTGCTCATGGGTGCCAGACCCCAGTAGATCCCTGCCCTTTTTTTAATCCAGCACCATCCTCCCTTTCCTACTCCTGGAATTGAACTGTCCCTACCCAAATATTTCTCATTTTTACACAAGAAGATTGCTTTGAATTTTGGCTACTATCTGCTGATGTTAGCTGGCTCACTTGCTGACATCTGTTATTGTCTGCTGACATTCACTACCATCTGCTGATGTGCCAGCAGACAGTGGACACCTTCTTCCTCCTCTTTCCCCCATTGCCTTCCCTCTTCCCCACTTTCCACACTCTCCCACACACTACCCTGTCTGCTACTATCTGCTACTGTCAGTTTCTGTCTGCTATTGTCCTCTAGTATGCTACACATCCCCCTTCCTCCCTTCCTCCCCTTTTTTCCAGCACTATCACTCTTCCTCACTCTCCACACTCCTCTAAACTCCTTTCATGCAGCAGATGCCCACACACTCCCCCTCCTCTGATGCCAGAAGATGCAGAGAAATGCCAATAGATGCCAGTACATGCTGACAAATGCCAATGGATGCCAGTAGGTTCTGATAGATGCCAGCTGATAGCCAGCTGATGCAAATGCCCCTTTCAAGCCACAAAAACTCTTCTAAGAGGTGTGCTGCCTCTCTTCCACTTCTCATTATTCATGCAGGGACCTGCAGAAACATCAGGGGGCCACTGTTCATTGTGTTATCCAACTTTTGATTCTATTTGCTAGTAACAGACCTGTGGTGCAATGGATAAATTGTCAATGTGTTCCATTGCTGAAGGCTTCTACAAGGCCAGAAGTTCAATTTCCTCCCACAGAATATGGAGGACAAGATGAAGTTTACTTTTTTTTGATCCAGCCAGCCGCTGTGGGCCTGTGTGGGCCTGTGCAGATGTCTGCTAGTGGCTCACATAGGCTGGTGTGGGTCTGAATAGGTTTGCCCTTTCATGAACATTTGTTGGTGTTGGGGGTGGAAAAAGGAGAGGAAGAGGGGCACAGCCTTGAGTTGTTGTGAGAGGAAGGGAGGGGGGAGAGAAGTGGGGAACCTCAAGGATGGTTTACTCATGCACTGATATCCACTAACAAGGACACTTTTACTTATAGGCTGATTCCTGCTAACAGCTGCTAATGCATGCTAACATCCACTGATGTCCACTGGTGTCTGGTGGGCCTGCTTGCACATGTGTGTGCCTGCATTATATCTATCTGCTGGACGCATCTACCTGGACAATGAAGCTGGACCCTTTCATCAACTCAGAAATAAATTATGATTGATCTTGGAACTGGTAATAATAACAAGATGTAGGTTCTGTTGCAATCCGGCATCAATCAATCGTAATTCACCTCAAATGATTGACAACCCTTGTGATAGATCACCAATGCTGAATGCTGAATAACGGACATATATATATTTCATCTTGGTCAATGGATACCCTCAGTCGCTTGTACACAGACTGAGGGTATGTCTAATTATTTATAAACTATTACACGACGAACTTATGTCGCAGCATATTGCAATAATGTATATTCAATTGTATAATACAATATAATCTGGAGTCAAGAAACAAAGATAAGAGTAAAACATACGATAGTATTACACTATTGCATGATGTTATATGCAATAGCACTGCCAGAGCTGCTAGTCATTTTTCTCGTCACTCCCACTTGACGGCAGCGGCAGCAATAATACACCAAGTCTTTTGCAATGTTTTTTGAATGGCTCCTTCAGTAAGGCTTTTGTGAGGGCATCCGCTATCATGTCACAAGTCGAGATGTATTGAAGCTTTATGTTCTCTTGAGCAATGTGTTTGCAGATAAAATAAAAGCAAATGTCGATGTGTTTGGCTCATGAGTGCCCGATGGGATTTTTAGATAGAGCTATACTCCCAGTGTTGTTGGTATGAATAATTGTGGCTTCAACTTGCTCGAAATCTAAATCTCGCAGCAGATTACATAGCCAGATGGCCTCACAAGTAGCATTAGCCAATGCAATATATTCCGCTTCAACCGTAGAGGTAGCAATTACCAACTGCTTTCTGGATGACCATGAGACGAGACTTCCATTGATGTCATAACACCATCTGCTGATGGATCGCCTATCATATTGGTCTTGCGCCCAGTTGGCGTCACTCCATCTGACTAGAGTTACCTGGTTGGTTTCCAATCCTCCCAATTTTAAACTATAAGCTTTAGTGCCTTTCAGGTAGCGCAATACTTGTTTACAACCCACAAGATAAGGTACGCCAGGGTTATTCAAGAATTGAGCCAACAGACTCACTGAAAATTGAATGTCGGGATGGGTCTGTGTGGTGTAAAGTAGCGAGCCTACCAGAGAAAGGTAATTTAAGCTGTTCAAGTAAGTCCTGTAACTTTCTTGGTCTTCCTCGGAATGAGGACATTGAAGTAGGGAGAGATTATGATTTGTGGGAAGAGGAGTGGCGACAGGATGACGCAAGCTCATGCCGAAACAATCAAGGATTGTGTCAATATACATTGACTGGTTGAGATATATAGCTCGGTTCAGTCAATCTCTTTTAATCTGTAGACCTAGAAGATAGTGAATTTCTCCTAGATCAGTTATGTCGAACTCTTTGTCCAAATCATGTTTGAACAAAATGATTCAGCAGATATCTCGACCAGCAATAGCCATATCATCCACATAAACCAAAACGATAAGAATTACTTTACCCTTCAATCAAAGGATGTAAAGACAATCGTCGGTGTGGAAGGGTTTGAAACCCAAGCACATAAGTATGTTGTGTAGTCTCTTCTTCCACTTACGACCTGCTTGCTTGAGACCGTATATTGCCTTGAGTAGCCTCCAGTACTTTGTTTTTCCGATCCCATTAGGCGCCTTCATATATATCTCTTCATTGAGAGAGCCTTTGAGGTACGCACCGATCACATCAATTTGGTGTACCTCAAAATCAAGGGTGGCAGCTAAAGACAAGAATACTCACAGTGTCATGAATTTTGCGACTGAAGAAAAAGTGTCATTATAATTGATGCCAGGGATTTGAGAGAAACCTTGAGCAATGATACGGGCTTTGAACTTTGCGTGATTGCCTTGGTCATCAAACTTTTCCTTTAAAACAATTTTACTTCCCACCACTTTTTTGCCCGGAGGTAAATCATTGATTTCCTTGAATACCTTTTTGTGGAGCAACTGCTTATATTCACTCTCGATAGCTCTCTGCCATTCAACAGCTTGAGGCGAATTCAAAGCTTCTTCAACGTGAGGACCAGAGACGGCAACAAAAGCCATGTGACCAGCATTTTTGTTGTCATCTTGGTCTGTTTGATACCTGATGGGTACTCATTTTGTGCACGTCAAAGGTTCACACTTGGGCAAATTTGACCATTTTGTGGTCTTTTGAGGTGCAGGAGATACAGGTGGAGTAGAGTCGCGATTAGATGTATGAGGAATAGGGAAAACAGATGGATACTGTAAGTCTTCCATAAAGTCATCATCTTCAGAACCATTGTTTAAAGTGTTTTCATTTGAAAGCTGAGTTTCCACTTCAGACTCAGAGGATGGTCCTGGAATGGAAATTTCATGAGATTTGCTGGATTCTGGATAGACGGCCATGTCAATGAAACGATTTATTTCATCTGAGGTCAAACTTGTGAGTCCAGAGTCCAAATGGGCTAACTCACTCGGAGTATCATCCTCATAAAACTTGACGTCTCTAGAAGCTATGAGTTTGCCATTTTCAAGATCTTCCAACTTGTACCCTTTGGTCTCATCCATCCACCATCCCAACATCTGCACATGCACTGCTCGTGATTCCAGTTTGCCATGTCATACCTCTTTAGGTACGTGAGCCTATCCCAAAGAACCAAAGATTCTTACATGGGATAGATCTGGTTTGCGACCATACCATTCTGTATAAGGTACCTTCCCTCCAAGAGCAGAGGTGGGTGTAATGGAACGTAAGTATATGGCATACAGGAATGCCTCACCCCAATAGCATAAGTCCATTTTGGTGGCGTGAAGCATGCTCCTGACCATCTCCATTAGAATGGCAATCGTGCGCTTGGCAATGCCATTTTGTTGGGGTCAGTAGGAGTTCGTTGTTTGATGAATTATGCCATTCTGTTTGCAAAATTCTCGCATCAGTGCATTAACAAACTCACTTCCATTATCCATTCTAATGATCTTCACAAGTTTCCCTCCCTTGCATTCATAACGAGCAACATTATCATGAAGAGCTGGATAAGCTTCTTTCTTATTCTGTAAAAGAAAGCTGGTAGGGTAACGTTGGCTTGCTTCCACTATGGCTAAAGCATAATGTTTGCCATCCAGGTAGGCACACTCATAGGACCTGTTAAATCAACAACAAGTAATTCATTCTTGTCATATTGAGTGCGACTAGCATCAGGAAGAGGAGGGCGAGTTGATTTGCCTTCTGCACAACCACTGCAGAGGCAATCAAACTCGTGAGGAAACTTGATATTGACTCCAGTAACAAGGTCTTGATCAACCATGTTCTTGATTGAATGAGGGCTGATATGTCCTAGCCGGCAATGCCATAAACGCATAGTAGGCTTACTGGCAATGTAAGCAATTTTATTTTCATCAATATCGATGGTCATAGTGACGATTTGGTAAAGTGCACCATGCGTTCCGATCAAGTTAGCGTGGAGGAAGTCCCTTTCACCCCACACCAATCCAATGCCATAAGTCAGGCCTTTGATCATGGCTCCAGCCCTTTGCAGTGAACTGAGGCTGATAAGATTGGCGCCCAATGTAGGTATGTGTAAAACGTTGTGTAATTGAACGTCTGTGACACTGTCAGGCAAGCATGTTTGAAAGGAAATAGTTCCCTTTCCAGCCATGGTCAAAGTGTTCATTCCGCCAACAGAAATATGCTGATAATTGACCTTTCAATAGATTACAAAGTAAGACTGGTCCGTGATCATATGACATGATGCAGCACTGTTGAGGAGGAGACCAGAAGGCATGCTGTCTTCAGTAGCCATCAAGATCTTTCTGACTTCGCATGAAGGTTCCTTATCTACTGAAAGAGATAAGTTTGCATTCCTGACTGACTTGGATTTATTCAGTTTAGGACACTTTGGACGCCAATGCCCCTTTTTGCCACAGTTGCAGCAAACATCGTTGGGTTTAGGTTCACGTTTAGGTTGGATATTCTTCTTTACATGGTTGGCATCATGTTTACTCCCACTCAAGATACGTTCCCTTTTCGAAATAAAAGCCAAGGTCTTATTTGTGGCAGAATCTTCAAGCGTAAGTCTGTCATAGACAGACAGTAACTCGGTTGTGACCATTTCCAGAGTTAATGAGGCGCCCCGAAGCAACAAATTTTGCTTGACTACCTCCCATGTCGGAGTCTTGGGCAACAAAAGAAGCATAGCATTCAGGATAGTAAAGTCATTGACCTTGTGACCAGCATCGATGAAGCGGTGACGAATAATCATATAGAACCCAAGATGATCGGTCAAGGGTGAGTTTCCGTCCCATTGCTTTGCATACATCTGCTGATAGTAATAGTGGACATTCATGCCACCGTGCTGGTCAACATAGTTCTTTTGTAGTTGGTCCCAAACATTCTTGGAACTTGTATAATCAGTAATGGCTTCATGTTGAGTGTATTCCATAGCAGATCAGATTAAACCAATGGCTAAATCATCTCTAATGACCCAGCACTGGTATTTTTCCTGTGCATGCTCCCAGGTCGAAAACTCCTTGGTCTGCATGGCCTT